>BQNB010156505.1:0-15261 GCA_026074375.1 Tanacetum coccineum | reverse complement strand
AACGCGTTGGGACGAAATGACTATAATACCCCCGGACTTTGCACTAGGACGCGTCTTAACCTCCTGAAAAGACGAAAATGCCCTCAAGCCTCAATTGGGCCTATAAATCTTACGCAGCAGCAACATTTGGAGGGTTAAGATTTTGTAGTTTACTCTCAAATTTTAGTTTTTAGTGTGTAGCTTTTAGATTATTTAGTTTTTGCTTATTTCAACTTTTGTAAAAGCTTTTCTAGCTTATTTGGTTTATTGTAAAAGATCCTTTAAGCTTATTTATGAAAGATGGAGGTTGGTTAATTGCTTATTTTGTCTTTGCTTATTTCTTTCTTTTTATTTTCTTTGGCTTATTCGAATAAGCTCACTTAGGCTTATTTATTTTAATAGCTTATTTTCTCCCTCAAGTTAGCTATCCTTTAGCTTATTTGATTGAATCTAAGCTTATAGATCTAAATAAGCTCTTGCTTATTTCATCATTTCATCTATTTTCTTTTCTTTTCTTTTTCAAAAGTGCTTATTGTTTGATTAAGCTCGATTCGAATGCTAAAAAAGGTGTCATGAGTCTCCTACTCGACTTATTCATTAAGTCTTGAGCACCTTTATCTTCGAGAGCTTATTATTTAGCTTATTTAGTCATAAAGTTCTAAACGTTACTAGTTTTTCTTATAGCTTATTAAGCTAGGGCTTATTTTGAAGGTTACTTGTAGCTTATTTGAGAAGTGGCTTATTTATAAGCTTATATTCTTCATCCTTTCTTCGAAAAAGCCTTAATAGCTTCTTAGCTTATTCAAGTTTTTATTTCAAAAGTAGTTTTTTTATATAGATTTAATCTAGTTTTAGCAAAATATAGTTTTCAAAATAACTTATTTTTCTAAAAAGGTTTTTTTATCTTATTAGCTTATCTTGTCCTAACTTTTCATGTCTTATTTCTTATTCTATTATTCTACATCTAAGGCCGGAGCTTATGGGTCTTATAAGCTTATTTTACTATTAAAGTTTAAAGCTTTTTAGTTCTTAAGGCTATTTAGTATATAAAGTTTGTAGCTTTATTAACTAAGTAGTCATAAAAACTAATAAAGTTTTAATCTTTAGTGTTTTAATTAAGTTTATAAGATTGGGTGGTATTCGTTTAATTGCGGCTCTTCAGTTCGGGTTCTATTTTCTAATCTCTTTTCAATACTTAGAATAGTTTTATTTTATCGTTCCATAATATATTTGCGTATTTAATTTTTGCCATGCTTAGTGTAGACTTATTTTTGTCGTTAAATGCTATGAATTTTGTTATGAGTAGCGAGTAGTTTTACTTGTGTTTGCTAAGTGATTAGTGATTTGGAATTTAAGTGTTGTTTTAAAAAGGTTTAAAAAAATTAATAAGTGAAGTAGAAGCTTTTTAAGTGATAAGCTTATTTGTTTATTAAGTTTGTAAGATCGGGTGGTTTTATATCATTACGGTTCTTCATTTCGGGTTTCTATTTTCTAATCTCTTTTCAATACTAGAATAGAAATATTTATCTTTCCATAATATATCTGTCATATTTGATTTTTGCCATGCTTATTGTAGATATTTTTATCGTAAAATGCTATGTTTGTTAAATGACTTATGTTATAGTAGTGAGTAGTTTAACTTTGGTTGCTATATTAGTGATTTGGAATATTAGTGTGCGGTTTTAAAAAGGTTTAAAAAATTAATAGTCAATTTACATACCGTCATTTACTTTTAATGCAATTTAAATACTTGTCATTCATTTTAAAAAGCATTTTACTTTACTTGTTATTTAATTTCTTGAAACTTGTTTTTTTTAAGGATTTTAATTCGTTAAACTAAGCCCGAAACTTTAAGGAACATTTCACGTCACTTAGCAAGCATATTTGTCATTTATATCTTTTAGATCAATTTTAGTTTAATCTTTTAGTTTTTAATCTTATAATTAATATTAGTTTAATTTTTAGTATAAAAATAGTTTAAAACCAAAAACCAAAAACTTGATTTACAACTTGAACGTAGATTTCCATTCATCTCTCGCCGAGGAAAACGATACCCGTGTTGATTACTTATTATTCTTTCCTAAGAATAATTTGTATGATACTTTGCTTACGTATACGTATATGTATTTTCTATAAATATATATATAATATATTTGAGGGTTTGTTTGATATACGCGTTTGAAAAACGACTACATCATGCGTCATGGAGGGTAATTTAAGACATTAGAAGGCCTGGATTAGAAGTGTGATATATGGTTTGTAGTGGTCAAGATCAAAGTTGCTTCTATTAGCAAGTCCCCTATTGGATTATGACAAAAAGGGGAAAAAGATTCTACAGAGATGATTTGCAACTTATAAATCCTTGGTGGTATAGCATGGAAAGCATAACTTAAGGGGAAGATCTTAAGTTAAGGGGAAACAGTTTACAAAGGAAGTTTTGTTTCATTCAGGGAGATTCATGATCTCAACTTCAGGGGAAGCTTTGATTAAAGGCTTTATGATGAAGTTTGTGAAGAACATTGTTTGTTTTGTCATCATTAAATAGGGGAAGATTGTTGGGAATTATAGATTTGATGAGACAAAAGAACAAAAGAATAAAACAAAAGGACTAAATCGTCAAGATTAGAATTCTACAAGCTGGTGGAGAACTATGAAAGATTTGGTCAAATATATCAAAGATAAAGATTAGGAAGGTTTTAATTAGTTTTAATTAGTTTCCTAATACAATTATATTACTTTCTTTGTAAGTCTTGAACTCTCTATATAAAGAGTTTCATGGACATAGGTTATTGTATCCAGAAAAACGTGTATGTGTGTACATTAGATCAATGTAGACGTCTAAAGTTGTGTGGTGTAGCCTCAAGGTAATCAAGGTTTTCCTTGATCCCTGTTACTGTTAGAGATAGGTAACCGTATTATTCTGATCAAATAATATTGAGGCTTAGTGGAAACGTATGATAATAAAACCTTGTTGATGATAACATTGTTCTTTGTTTAATTTCGTTGTGCATATATGTTATCAATATTATTATTTATCCTAGATATAAGTTCTAAACAAACTGAGCTTAAAGATCCTATCATTTACCATGGGATCGACAAATTTATGCCAAATTTTGATATCATCCAAAAGAGAACAAAGTGAAGTCACGAAAATGTTTCGGAAATCATCGCATCACTCATAATGCCTCGAGAAATTACTAGAGACCATTGTATCACTCACAACGTCCTAGAAGAGCTTTAGTATTCACATAAACAACTTTCATATAAAAGTATAGAGGCTCTCTACAAAGTAGACATAAGTGATCGAAAATAGTCAACACTTATATAGATTACTTTTATATAAGTCAATAGCGGTAACCCCGAAGGCACGCGAAGACCGGATTGGTCAATATTTATATAACTGACCGGTATAAGGTAGATAGTAATACGTCATAAGATAGACGCAAGAGAGCGAAATTATACCCAATAGTTAAGTACTCATTATACAACAACGATGCTTTCATCATATAGCATCAATACTTTATCAAAATTAACTCTTTGCAGGGAGCGAATTATCAAAACATATATACGTATCATTACATCATAGGACGGATACCGTATATATATATATATATATATATATATTACCCACACCAAGTGCTACCCTCTTGTCACGCACATAGTATGCAATTAAAGATACCACATAAAGCATATAGAGGATTGGGAAGGATGCGTGCGCGGATATTGAACAATAGTGAAAGACTCTTATTTTTTTTTCAAAAACGGTTATAGTTTAGGTTTTTGAAAACGACCTAGTTCGCTACAACCAGTGCTCTGATACCAATCTATAACACCCTCAAAATCACAACGCATCGGAATACTACTTTGGGGTGCTACTTCACAGACCAAACACACAAGTCATAGAAAACGGATTTTTTTAAGACGTTTTAAAATACATATAAAAATGTTGTTTCACATTTGATTTAATTTATCAGAGTTGCACAGGTCCCCAAAACAATTTAAAACAAATTCCATTAAGTCATAATGCGACTCGATCCCAAAAATGGTTTTTCATTGAATGTGATTATGCACCGAGTCTTTAATCTTGATATCCGCACTTCATTCCCATCCAAGCAAGCAAATAACCTGAGTTAAACATGCTAAAAATGTCAACAATAATGTTGAGTTAATCCATAGAGTTTATAATAAACCATTTTGAACACAAGCATAGCAAAACAAGTAGTTCACAATCAATGCGTTGCTAGAGCCATGAACCGAACCTTAACCAGGTGCCCATCCCAGAGTGATAGTGTTACATACTCTTGATGCTAAGTACAACATGTCTACTCAGAGTATGACCACCCCCGGATCACACAGCAGACAGGGTCGTTAGGCCAAATAGATCTATCCCATTGCATTAGCTTTTACCTATCAAAGGTAATTAACGGTCCATGACGGAAGGGCCACCACACAGACACTAATAGCAACGAAATCACGTTCACTTATCAATGTCATTTGCGTTCGATTTTTCAAAACAAGCATGTATCTCCCTCACGGGTTTTAAAACATTCAAAACGTTTAAAAAGCGAGGCTATGAACTTACCTGGATCGAAGGCTGCGATCAAACAATCAAATCAATCACGAAGCGTCACAACCAACGAACTCGACCGCGACCTAGAATGTTGTCGCGCGATTAGAGAAATAACAATATATGATCGAATGATACGTATATCGCGACATTATATATATGTATATGTATGTATATATATGTATATGTATGTATATGTATGTATATATATTTATATGTATGTATATGTATGTATATGTATGTATATGTATATACTATAATAATATTAATATATTATATGTATGTATAATATATATATATATCATAATATATATATATATGTATACTATATATATATATGTATTAGATATATATATATATATATATATATATATATATATATATATATATATATATAACCTCTATAAAAGAAGCTTTTGATTTTTTAATCTTGAAGCAAAAAATTTAAAAAACGACACGTGTATAATAGCCAAATAATCAACGGCTGCAAACTATTCTCTCTTCACAGCTTTTAATTGTCTCAAAATAAACCTTTCACCCTTTACGCCACCATCATCCATTCAATCAACTAATAACCCTAGATCTTTCAATCCATAACTTAAAATCACATACTTGAATTTGTATTGATAATCATTCATCTTTTAATTAACCAAAAAAACAAAAATCCCCAAACTAATTTTTAAATTATACGATTGAAACATGGTTTTTTCAATCTACAGATCAGTGAGACATAATTGCATAATCAATCTTGGAAGGAATTTACATGGGTTGTGTGTTACTTGTGTTCATCAACATCAATTTTCCTGGTATGAACTTGTAATTTAATTTATTCGATAATTTGTAAGTTAGTATGTTAATTTATTTTTAATATCCATATGTTATGTCTTAATATTGAGATAAAATAGTTGTTGTATGTCAGTTTATGAAGAAGCAGTTGGCTGATAGTGAATGATCATGGATAGAAAAGGTATGGATTTGCTTAATGAAACTGTTTTTAAATGGGTTGTTTGAAATTGCTTATTTGAAGTGCATTTTTTTATGATTTTGCATATATAGTAGGGAACTGAGAGTAAGATGCTGGAAGACGGACAGATTTGCGGTCCTAACTTGCTATCTCACCCATTTTCACAATGTAATGCTATGACGGGAAGTCTTCTCCCTTGAATTAGTTCTCCAGGATATCCTTACTTTAGCCACATAACGCAACTGAAAAAACTTCCATTTGTAAGTGCACATGCATTATATCAACAAAACTTATGCACTGACACTTTGTGTGGCTTTCAACACGTTTGACCCATTTCTTTTTAGCGGGACTTTTTAAATTAACCCAATTGAGTGTGTTAAAAATGACATAACCAGTATCAACACATATATAAGTAAATGGGTCAAAAAGGCAACCTCTACTAATAAGCTCTAAATCAAATTATACCACAGTCAATTGGTAGCCAATAACAAAGCTAGAAAATTAACCGGATATCATTTCATCATTTCCTTTGGGTTATCATTTAGTTTGGTAGACTCGGAGCTTACAACTATATAATTCATCCCTAAACTTCAGTTTACTTATGAGACATAGCCTATAGATGACAACTACGACCCACTTTCCTAGACATAGGTCTATTTAGGCTGTATGTTACTCCAATAAGTCAAATTATAGGTAAAAGGCTAAAACTCTTTAAATGGGAAAGGGTCAAATACTTTATGATATCGAGTGGTTAAGAAACGCCGAACCTGGAAAAACAAAGTAAGATTCTTTAAATTTGTTATGAGTACATTTTTTATTAGTATTTGTTTTTGTAAATAAGTTAATCATATGTGTTGGGAATACTTTATGGCGGTTTTTGGACTGTGTGTAAAAAGCACGAAATGTCTTCGGTTATCAACTCTATGCCAAGAAACATTCCATGTAAGACATCCTCTTATTTTTAAGCAATCCCAAATAGCACATTTGAAAACTATCCCTCTTTATTGTATCTGACCCGAGTCTGATTATTCTATGTCTCATCATTTGCTAGAACTCAATGGAAAACACCCCTTAACTAAATAGCCTTTCTGAATAATTTTATTATTGTAAACAGATTTGTTAGGATCTAAAACTAGATAGATCTTCTAGCCTTTGTGGTTGTATAGTACTTATGTAATCACAAGCACATACGTGAGAGACTCTAGCAAATGTTTAGGCGGAAACTAAACAACGTAATATAAAGAAGAACAGTGATCCTCTATGGATCTTTCTATTGATAATGAATTGTTTTTCTAATTTGTAATTGGTAAAAAAATGCGTACATAACCCTATTGCTCTCGGTTTCTTTTATAGAGAAGAAACCCTAAATTGTTGAATAAGATAAGTACTAAAAACGCGTAAGAGATAAACATTAATCTCTTCCTAAACGCGTAAGAGATATATATCAATCTTTTCCTAATATATCTCATTCCTATCTACAATATAATTTCTGCATACAATGATCACGTGTACAAGATCAGCAGATTCTATATCTGTCAGCAGAATTGAGAACATGATCAGCAGAAACATAATCAGCAGGAACATCTTGAACTGCCAGCAGAAATGAACAACTCTATCAGCAGAACAACATAATCAGCAGGAACATCTTGAACTGCCAGCAGAAACGAACAACTCTATCAGCAGGAACTCAATAATTCCCAACAATCCTCCCCTAAACTTGGTTTTGACTCCGTTAATTCCAAGTTTCTAGATAGATCTTCGCGAAGCAAGAGGATTGAAAAGCAGCAGGAACAAAGTAAACAGCAGCATCATAAAATCAGCAGATACAATGTAACCAGCAGCAACCATACAAACAGCAGAAACCGCAGAAGCCACAGCAGCATCAAAAGAAACAGCATGAACTCGATGAACAGCAGAATCCAATGAGACAGCAACAACTTGAATCAGCAGGTTCCGGTCTTTGCAGCAACATAAGTAGATTTGATAAGCCTTTACCAAGTAGCTACTCACTCTTGGGCTAGTTGATACTTTGGTGAATCAAACACCCTGGTGTAACAAAAACCAGTCCAATTTCTCAGAACTTGAATCAAGGGTGAATTGGAATACCCTAACAGTTTTTGGCAAACCGTCACAGCCTTACAACGGATTTGACACGTCTTTACCTGTAGCCGTTTGCTCAGGACTAGCCAACTCTTCATACACAGAGTAATATGGTGAGTCGATAACCATACAATTTTTAGTAAATTGTCAACTATCAACGGATTTGAGAAAGTCTTTACCATGAGCCGTTTGCTATGGACTAGCCACTTTTCATCCAAAGAATATGGAAAGTGATAACCATCCAGTTTTGGGTAACCTGGCAACCATCAACGGATTTGATAAAGTCTTTACCAAGAGCCGTACCCTCTTGGACTAGCCACTCTTTGTTACAAGAACCTGGTGAGTGAAGGCCATAGGATTTTCAGCAAACCCTTACAGCTATCAACGGATTTGAGAAACACACCAAAGCCGTTTGCAAAGGTGAGCCAAACTCTTTCTCGGCTGTTAGCCATGGTGAGCTGAAAACCATTTGTCGTGCAGTGCAAGCACTAACACCAAAATTATACAACACTATTCTATCAGGATAACACTAACTAAGAGTTAAAAAAATAGTGTCTATATTACCAGTTCAATTCTCAAAATACAAGAATAGTTATGGTCGCAACATTGTGGATCATATGTCCAGAACCTCCATGGTGCCAGGTGATTTGCAATTTCAGAGGTATAGTCTTTAGCTATTTATTACATGTCAGTTAATCATCTATTTTTTTAATTAAAATCATTCTAATATTTTAGAACTGGTGAACTTCATGTCAAAGAAACGCTGTAAATACTTTTTGTGCATCGTTGACCTCAGATCAATACATATTCTTTGGAACTGCGACAATAAAAAAGGTCTTTCCTTTTTGCAACAGAAGACAGTGAGATCTTATGGATGCTTCTCTGCAGATTAGTGGATCAAATATCACCTCTAACATATTCCACGTGCTAATTCTCTACATTCTCACTCCAATTTTCTGAAAATTTTCAGAACAATAATATGAAAAAGACTTGAAGTGGTTTAACCCATCCATTGTTTATATGTCTTAGTGAGGCATATATTAGATTTATTTCTTGTTTATAGTGTTTTAGATATCATTTAGCATGTAGAATGTATTTTTTAGAAAATTTGAAAGTTGTACACCTTATATGACCGTCTTCATATGAAAGGGCTTATAATGATGAAAGTAAGGATGTAGAAGTTGTTCTATAGAGACTTTTGAAAAATAAAGCATTGTTAAATTGGATTTTCAGCACATAAGCAGAACCTCATTATAACTGGCAATGTGTAATTGATTTTATTCTAATGTGTTGTCAAAATCTTGAAGGAAACAGCGTGTAACCATGCATGTTTTAGAAAAAAGCTTTTATACACACTTATGGAATTAGCAAGCAATAAGTTTAATTTTCTAACTTCAATTCTTAAATGCACTAAAGTGGACTAACATTTATCAACATATCCTTATTTATTTGGTTTGCAATATATGTTACCTTTTGTTACTGTATAAATTAAACCATACACCTCTTACAGATTTATTTATTAAAACTTATTTAGGCTACTAGCATTTGCAAATATGTTACATATCAGTTAACCCAAAATTGGTTAAAAGTATAGACTAAGCCTCCTCTTCTAAGGTGGTCTAATATTAGTAAATATGCATTCCATTGACCCTATTATGTATCCTGATCATGATTTGTGGTTTTTTATAGGTTGGTATTCCACTTGATCCATACATGTTTAAAATGATCACAAGTTCTGTAGCTGTAGCTGATTCAAAATTCAGTAAGAAACAAAATTCCATTACATATAACAAGAATATAATATGTTACTGCCTTAAAGAAGGAAACATGCTTTTTCTTCAGCTACACACTTTCGAATGTATGATCGATCCTGATACAATTTTTATAAAACAATAAATAAACCATTATTATAATATGTGCCATTTCTTTCAGATAGTACAACATAGAAAGTAATAATTGATTGATTTTAAAGTATTATACTCACCCTTATATCTGCTATGCTATCAGCAGTGGGGGGGTCTCCTTTGATAAAGAAATTAACAAGTAAGATAATTAAGAAAAGCAACCCAGAGCATATCTGTATTTTTCGATGCCCTGTTAGGCCTTGATCTTTTTTTTCAGTCCTTCCCATTTTTTTATACAAACTTTTGAGAAAAAAGAACGTTTTCGGTCAAACTAACCCATTGCAAGACCCAAATGAACTTCAACAAGGGACTAAATTCTTGAAGTTGTTAGATTAATATATGTGAAGCTATTGGCATAAAATTGGATGAATCCAATTTTATGTGCATTAAATTGACAATTTATGATGTTGCAATTGGTACCGATGAGAACATTAGTGTTGTAAAGAAACCACCTAAGGAATCAAGCGGTAGTCATGGTTTTTTTTCTACTCCAAGTATACTAAAACTAAGATTGAGGACAAAAAGATATTAGAAATGGCAACTATTTTAGAGTATTCAGTATGAGAACAATTGTGTTACCTGGTGATTTTTGATGCCAAGAAGATTAGAGAACAAATGTCACTTGAGGCAAGATTAAGTTTCCAATATTCTTGAATATTCCTCTTGGATTTCATGGCTTTAGGGCAGCTGCAGATTTGAAAATGTAGACTAAACCTTCACTGCATTTTTTTAGCATGTTAAAGAACCGCTCAGTGACAACTATAACTTCCAATTCATTAAACTTGTGTTAGTCAAAAGTGAGGAAAAAGTAAGAAGTCAAATGGAATGAGAGCTTCCATAAATGTATTCAAAGGACAATGCAGTTCTAAAAAAAAGGATCACACTATATGTTGTTTAGCTTATCATCCACTTAGTACTTAGAGCATGACATACTGTTAGCATCCACTTAGTAGTTGGAACAACTAAAAACTATAACGAACAAGTATCAAAATATAAATGTTTATTCTAACAATACCTTAAAGCTCTCCGCCCAACGGGCGGGCCTTGAAACTAGTATATATATATATATATATGTATACATATATATACATATACATAGATACATGTATGTAAACTTATATCTTATACATATACACATGTATAATATGTATATGTAAAACATAAAATAAATCATTAACTAGTTTCAGCCCGCCCGTTGGGGCGGGAGAGCTTTAAGGTATTGTTAGAAAAAACATTTCTATTTTGATACTTGTTCTTTATAGTTATTTAGTTGTTCCACTACGTAAGTGTGATGCAAACAAATGTCATGCTCTAAGTACTAAGTGGATGATAAGCTAAACAACATATAGTGTGATCCTTTTTTTTAGAACTGCATTGTCCTTTAAATACATTTATGGAAGCTCTCATTCCATTTGACTTCTTACTTTTTCCTCACTTTTGACTAACACAAGTTTAATGAATTGGAAGTTATAGTTGTCACTGAGCGGTTCTTTAACATGCTAAAAAAATGCAGTGAAGGTTTAGTTTACATTTTCAAATCTGCAGTTGCCCTAAAGCCATGAAATCCAAGAGGAATATTCAAGAATCTATTTCTTCAAGTCTTGCCACAATTCACTTTTCCTCTCTAATCACTTGGCATCCAAAATCACCAGGTTAACACAATTGTTCTCATACTGCATACTTCAAATAAGTTGCCATTTTAATATCTTTTTGTCCCTCAAAATTAGTTTAGTATACTTGGAGTAGAAAAAAAACCATGACTACCGCTTGATTCCTTAGGTGGTTTCTTTACAACACTAATGTTCTCATCGCTACCAATTGCAACATCATAAATTGTCAATTTAATGCACATAAAATTGGATCCTCCAATATATGCCAATAGCTTTCAATATATTAATCCAACAACTTCAGATTTAGTCCCCTTATTGAAGTTCATTTAGGGTCTTTGCAATGGGTTAGTTTTGAACCCGTAAAACGATTCTTTTTTTCTCAAGTTTGTAATAAAAAAATGGAACGACTGAAAAAAAGATCAAGGCCTAACGGGGCATCGAAAAACACAGATATGCTCTGGGTTGCTTTTCTTAATTATCTTACTTGTTAATTTCTTTATCAAAGGAGACCCCCCACTGCTGATAGCATAGCAAATATAAGGGTGAGTATAATACTTTAAAATCAATCAATTATTACTTTCTACGTTGTACTATTTGAAAGAAATGGCACATATTATAATAATGGTTTATTTATTGTTTTATAAAAATTGTATCAGGATCGATCAACAATGAAAAGTGTGTTGCTGAAGAAATGCATGTTTCCATCATAAGGCCGTAACGCAATTATAACTTTTATCATGTAATGAATTTGTTTCTTCTGAATTTGATCAGCTACAGCTCCAGAACATGTGATCATTTCAAAACATGTATGGAATCAAGTGAGAGACAACCTATAAAAAACCACATTTCATGATTCAGGAACATATAGACAAGGGAATGCATATACTAATATTAGACACCTTAGAAGAGGAGCCATAGTCTATACTTTTAACCAATTTTGGGTTAACTGATGTAACAAATTTGCAATGCTCAGTAGCTAAATAAGTTTAAAAAATAAATCTCTAACAGGTGTTTGTTTAATTTATACAGTACAAAAGGTAAACATGTATTGAAAACCAATAAAGTAAGACATGATGATAAATGTAATCCACTTTAGTGTGAATCAATATAACACTCAGCAGTTTAAGAATTTAAGATTAGAAAATAACATTATCGCTTGCAAATACATAAGTGTGTAATAAAGCTTTTATAAACATGGCAAAGGTTACACGCTGTAACAATCAAGATTTGACAACATTAGAATAAAATCAATTACACCATTGCCAGTTCTAAATGAGTTCTGCTTATGTGCCTGAAAAATTCCAATTTAACAATCTTTATTTTTTTCAAAGTCGTCTATAGAACAACTTCTACATCCTTACTTTCATCATTATAAGCCCTTTCATATGAAGCGTCATATAAGGTGTACAACTTTCAAACTTTCTAAAAAATACACTCTACAAGCTAAATGATATCTAAAACATATAAACAAAGTAAAAAAAAACCTAATATATGCCTCAAGACATATAAAAAAAGGGATGGGTAACACTTCTAAGTCATTTTTATAATATAGTTCTAAAAATTTTCAAGAAAATTGGAGTGAGAAAGTTGAGAATTAGCATGTGCGACATAAGTTAGAGGTGATATTTGATCCACTAATCTGCAGAGAAGCATCCATAAGATCTCACTGTCTTCTGTTGCAAAAAGGAAAGACCTTTTTTATTGTCGCAGTTCCAAAGAATATGTATTGATCGATGTCAACGATGCACAAAAAAGATATACAGCGTTTCTTAGACATGAAGTTCGACCAGTTCCTAAAATATTAAGAATGATTTTAAACAAAAACAATACATAGATTAACTGACATGTAATAAATATGCTAAAGACTATACCTCTGAAAATTGCAAATCACCCTTGGCCACCAGGATGATTCTGACATATGAATCCACACATTTGACCATAACTATTCTTGTATTTTGATAATAGAACTGAAAATAGCACAAATTTGATAAAATATGTGAAGGTATGTAAGAACATAGCTTTGAAGATATAAATCTAAATGCTCCATAATACACTTTATTAATAAAATAGCCATTCTAATAAAATTGTTTAAATTTAGAATGTAACCAGATAATGAAAAAGATTCATAAATAGTTTTTTTTAAGAAAAATAAAAAGATATATTATGATACAATTGTAACAACTTTTAAGTCGTTTAAAGATATCAAGTAGCAACACAATGAGGTAGAATATATCATAATCACATTAACAAATCAATCAGTAGGCTATCACCTGTGTTTATCTCAGAGACCAAACTTCATACCTGTTGTCATATAACCGTAATGTCCGAATCATATCCAAAAAAAGATTGTCACGATATAATACTTGATCACACCATGTATGAATGCGCTTTTTTCACACGAATAGTATCCTACAACATGAATGGTCAAATCCACATTAAGAAACTTTATAACTAATATAGTAAGTAATCTCATTTTGAGCTAAAGTTATAGTTTAATTTTGTTTTAGTATGTAGTATATAGTAGCATGATTGAATTTTGTTAATAAATCAGCAGTTTAGCTTCATAAGTGCACTATCCTTTTTAATCGTGGTCATTGTTATACACAACTTTTCCTTTGCCCTTTTTTGCTTGAGGTGCAGGAGTTTCATTGCACTTGCGCCATCTACACGCGTTCATTTTCTGATTGTTGAAAGATGTAAGAGTTGCCTGTAACTTTGCACCATCAGTCCGTTTGACTCTACACAATTCAACTGGATAATGCATGTTGGCGATCCATGATCACAAGTCCTACATCATCATCCTTGAATCAAGTTTAGCAACTTGGTGTTATTATTGTAGAAAGAGGCACACGCCTAAAAAATTGAATGTGGATCCAATAAGAAAAATAGCCAACTGGTTGATGCTTAATCCAATAAGAAAATATGAGAATTATTTATGTTATTATATAGTAAGCAGGATGATATTACTTAAGAATTATAAACCTGTTTACTGGTTGATGCTTTCAACGTTGTAAGTAGGGAAGAATGTAAAACAGCTTCAAGTATTATTGTTACATCAAAATGTAGGTTTTAAATGCTCAGCCATCCTTGCTGCAATATGCAATCTGTAATGATGAAGGTAGGCACTTCAGACACATTATTTTTGTTTTCGTAACTTAAATTTGTGAAAACTAAAAACTTGTTTCATTATGTATTTATGTTAATTAATTTGTATGGATTCAAATGGTAATTCGTTCCATATGGTGAAAGAAGCACTAATGGTAAAAGATGGTAATTAAACTTCTTTCACGACACATAAGTAAATGTACGCATATGGCAATTAATTCATAGAAAACTAAACTTCAACAATAAGTAAATGCAACCCATAAAATGAAGATAGCAGACAACTTTCTTAAAGAACTAATAATATGTGGAGCTATTATTTTACTACTTTAAGACCTTTTACTTGCTTTTTGACCTTAACTACCACACCAGCACACCATATCCTGGAACAATCTGTTTACAATAATAAAATTATTCAGAAAGGCTATTTAGTTAAGGGGTGTTTGCCATTGAGTTCTAGCAAATGATGAGACATAGAATAATCAGACTCCGGTCGAATACAATAAAGAGAGATAGTTTTCAAATGTGCTATTTGGGATTGCTTAAAAATAAGAGGATGTCTTACATGGAATGTTTCTTGGCATAGAGTTGATAACCGAAGACATTCCGTACTTTTTACACACAGTCCAAAAACTGCCATAAAGTATTCCCAACACATATGATTAACTTATTTACAAAAACAAATACTAATTAAAAATGTACTCGTAACAAATTTAAAGAATCTTTCTTTGCTTTTCCAGGTTCGGCGTTTCTTAACCACTCGATATCATAAAGTATTTGACCCTTTCCCATTTAAAGAGTTTTAGCCTTTTACCTATAATTTGACTTATTGGAGTAACATACAGCCTAAATAGACCTATGTCTAGAAAGTGGGTCGTAGTTGTCATCTATAGGCTATGTCTCATAAGTAAACTGAAGTTTAGGGATGAATTATTTAGTTGTAAGCTCCCAGTCTATAACACCTCGTGTTTTAGGTCATTGTATGACATTATGTAATTCACAATTTATTTTTAGGGTTTTACGCGTTTACTCTTA
>BQNB010156504.1:0-15261 GCA_026074375.1 Tanacetum coccineum | reverse complement strand
TGATTTCAAGATTAATTAAAAATTGGACATTATGGATTATTGGGAAGTACGGCTCATCCACTAGAACAAACTATAAGAGAACCAATGTATCACTACAATGGAGTTACCGAGAACCAATGTATCACTACAATGTCATTTATAAAAGGTTTTTAAAATTAGTGTTACAAAGTTGTTATGCATGCCTCTTTGTACACGCTTTTAACACATTTATGTGAATACCCCTATGTAAAATTTTAAGTCAATGCCAGCCAACCAAGAACACGTGCATTTGGCTTGGCCGCTCTGGTCAGACCTCAGGGTCATTCCAACCCATGGCAAATTTGGTTCACTGGTTAGACCTCTAACTATTTTTGCGAGTTCTTACTTGGTGGACTTAAATCGGGTAGGCTTGGTCAGACCTCGTGCTCGAGGCATAAGATGAGAACTAAACATGCTCTTGACATTATTATGTGTTTACTAATGTCATGACAAGTCTCATAAATCTAAGAGTTGCATTAAATGCAATTAACACTCGTCGCTTACCTCTTGCCCTACTTGTTTTCGTATTGGTTAGACCTTTGTTAATAAGTGGGATGTTAAGTTAAATCTTAGTCTTAATTAGTAAATTAATTAGGTAGTTAATTCTTTTAAAAATTTAATTATCGAAAATACTAAAATTGAACTTTCTATGTTCTGATTAATTGTGTTATTGCAACATAATTCGTAAACGAAAGTTTGTCTTCTTAAGAAGACAAACATAGTCTCTTTTCCTGGTAAGAAGAGTGAGACTTATTCCTATCTCTTCTCATTGGTTGACAAGAATAAGATAGGGTTATAATTGAATTTTTTCCTAAATTATATTTAAACTCACTTTAAATCTTTCATTACCCTTTTCTGGTTATGAAATCTTTGAAAGATAAAATATTTTGAGTAACTAGAGTACATTTTGTCTATAGCTACCAAAATAATGACATCTTGTACTTGTCATGATGTATGAGTTTAAACCGCAATGAGTAAAGAAAATTACTCACAGGTCTTCTAGGCATATTTTCTTGGACTCATTTCATTCCTTATAGTGCTAAACACCCTTGAGGGTAGGCAGACCGATTAAGGAGGAAATACATGCTAAAATGTTCAAGTTAATGAAAGCATGAATGGCTAGTCCCTCATCTACATAAGTAGAAATTCATATAGTCAGTTTAATATCTAAGTACATTGCTACTTGTAGGCATTTTAAGTGAGTAAGAAAGTAAATAAATCGTTATTTGCTTTCTACTGGTAATGTAACACTTACAATGTTGACAAATTCAGTGGGAGCTTTGCGTTTTACTACTGAAATGACATTCATGTTATGATGTCAAATTCAGTGGGAACTACAAGATTCATTTCCTTGTTAGTTGCCCATATTATTTCTAGCTTGCTTTGAAATAATTCATTACTTTCCAAATATGAACGACCATGGGTTTAAGGAAAATTGCATTTTATTTTATAAGATAACATATTGCCTTTCTGATGTTGCTTTCCGAAACGTTATCTATAGAATAATAATCCACAACTCCTTATTAAACATTATGGTTTGATATCTACTTGTAATATCTATGACACTATCATATTGTTTATACAATCGAGCGCTTGTCGTACTGTTTGTTTACTTTTAGATCATGTTGTCCCATACACAAGTGGGAGAAATCTTAAGTGTGTGCAAGGAACAACATATAACAATATGATTATTGGTTTCTCTTGACCGCAAGGTAAGAAAGCTAATAAATCTACTAGGACTTAAACACACACGATGTTTGTTGCCCTATTACATTTAAATGTCAAGATATAATATAAAGCTACTTCAACTCATTGACTATATGTTTTAGTCAAAATAATTATGGTTAATTATATAATCATAATTATGAAGTATGAAATTAACTTGAAATTACTATTGAACTCAAGAGTTTGCGTTCATAATTACTTTAGTTAGTATAATTATGTTTGCTTGTTAAGACATAATTATAAAGTCCTTGAATTTATCAATGACTCATAACATAAAGTAAGTAGTAAAATTGTTATGTCTTCTTGTTAACACATAAACATGATGTCCTTGAATTATTCAAAGACTTGTAACGTATACTTGACATGTTCTGTTTTCTTGAAACACATGAACATAGAGTTATTGTACTATTCAAAGAAATATACGTTATAGCATGCACTTGGTTTTAAAATACTTTGTATTCAATTTGGCTCGACCCAATTGACAAGTATTTGATCCAAAGAGAATTAAGTTATCTAAGGAATTCTGATGTAGTCTCACAATTCCAATACTCATAGAATACCACATTATTATGGTATGTCTAATGTGTTGAAACAAACTATATTCATATTGTTTGATTTCTGATAACTTTAATTGCTCTACCTCTAAAATCTATCAAGGTTAGAAATTTACGTGTGTCATGGATACACTCAATATAGTTCCAACCTAGAAGGTTGATGCGGTTGTCGTTAGACTTCAACAAGAAGTTTTACAACTCCCTAGGCAGAGCACCTAATCGTTGTAGTAGTATGTATAGGCAAGAACTCGGTGGTTGTTATCAGTTCCTCAAGGAATAGGTTGGAAGGCTTGAACACCGGTCCACCATAATTTTAAAGGTTGAGGGGAGATTCATTTTATGTTTTTGTATTTTATGGAAAGCAAGTGAATCATATATTTGAGAGGTTAGTTGGTTTTAGCTATTAAACTAAATAATAATCTAAACTAATGGTTATAACAATAAGATAAAAGACTATGTTTATTTAATCATGTATTACTCCCTAGATTGCTTCTCCTAGTGTTGTTGCCTTGTCACACTTGTGATGATATGTGTAATTATTTCCTAAGTCATGAATGAATTACACGAACCTGTCGTCTACTTAGCATTCCGTTAGAGCAACGCACAAGTAAGGTAGTATGAAGACTATTACAAGGCCTCTAAGGGTACACTAAGTGCATGTGAAATACATTAAAAGTGGATCAACCATATTAGGGGGCAAGGTAGTATGAAGACTGTTACCCGATGGTATCCTTTCTACACAATCATGTTTCCCTAGACATATCAACAGCGATATAGACAAAAGCTGGTTTTCTAAAGCCTAACATGCACATCCATCACAAGAAGCAACACCACTAAGATCTACATTCTAGGTTTCATACAATCATAAATAAACACAATATGAGGTTTAGCCAAGCATGTTATAAGTAAAGCAAGAACATAGATGAATCAAACAACACATAGACATATTGAATGATTAAATAAACCTTACTTGATTAAAACATGAGTTGGAGGAAGTACAATAGGGTTTTTAGGACCTAAATTCATCCCTAACAGCTGCTAAATGAAGTAGGTTTCGTACCCTCTTTTTATTTTAAAGTTACACACTTAAAACCCTAAATCCGGGTTTGTATATATAGGAAATCTATGTGCCAAGCGTCACCTTTTAAATCGTGACGCCGTCATAAAAGAGAATATTCTAGATAATGGGCTGGGTCGTGTGCTCTGACGCCGTCGAGGAATCTTGTGCATAACCGTCTTGATCATAATTGTGACGACGTCATGTTGTATTTGTGACGCCGTCTCCAGCTACTATAGAGAAATTCTTGAGCAATGTTGACGTAGGTCTGTAGTCTTGTCCATTTCTTCTCCAAATGAGCCCAAGTCATGTGTATTTCCTCCAAATGCCTTCCAAATATAAAATACCTGAAAAGGAACGATTAAGTATCTATTTTGGGCATAAACACACGATTTAGGGGGTTAAACGACCCCAAAAGTGTATAAAAGGACAACCTCATCAAAATACCCCTACACTTGGATTTTGCTTGTCATAAGCAAAATGGATATTTATACTAGACAATAGCAATATGAGGGTCATTTTACCTACTCTTTAAAGTATTTTTAACAACACAACCTTCTAGAACCTTCGTATTAAAAGCTCATAATTATACACTAGCACCTCACATAAGTGTTTGGGATTCTCTCTTTCACTCGGGTGTATAATAAATTATAACATAATGGGGAAACAGAAAATCATCACTCATTACCTGTCATAGCATATAAATAACCATAGGCTTGGTAAAGGATCAAACCTCCACCGCTAGGTGCAAGCAATTATATCATATACTGTCTAAGAGGATTTTAAAGGGTTATGGGTTATGTAAATAACATATAATGAAACAGAAACGAATGAGATTCAGTGGGATGGCTTTGTGAAGTTGAGTGGAAGGATAGCTAATTATTTACATCGAATACTACGCTGGTATTGGTTGCTAAGCCAAGACTCAGATAAGATATACAAACTCTACACAACTTCTACATCAATCTCTTTCGTTTTTCTTTCTTTTTTTTGAATAACATAAAACATCACATGGGTTTATGATACGTACCCACTACACTGAGCTTTTACATGCTCGAGTATTTACACATCTATCTAATGACCCGATGTGAGTGATCAAAAATAAACTATGAGATCATTTGAAAACATATGGGGGTATTGACTTAACTTTTCTTACCCATTCTTCAGCGAAATAAATACTACCATGAGTCCCAATCGTCCCAAAATTGTATTTACAAGGATAAGGACTTAGCAACCGTGTACTCAAATAATTAACTTGGTTTAAAACTCGATAATGTACTAAAGGCGAGTACATACAAGGTAGGCTAAGGCTTTTTGGGTGTAATGATTGGTTTAAGGGTGACAATGCCCTTCATTAATAATCTGGAAACCACCAGAAAATTACGAGAACTATGAAAAAGGATAGGCTCGGAGGGTTGTACTAGGGGTATCCTACACTAAAGGTGAGTGCATGGAAAGGGTGTGGGATAGTTATATGATCGGTGTGACCATTATAACAATTACAGGTTTAAAACATAGGTTAATAATCCTAATATGCCTCCATTATCAAGCAAATCCAATACTTACTATGCGGTCTCCGAATGCATCATAATAAACAAGTTCCTAGAATTAATAAGCTACCGTTACAAGCTCATAATGAATTTTACTAAACACCAGGCATTCCAGAAAAGGAGGACAAGGCAATGCAATACATGGTCGTAAACGACGGAATAACATGCACGCTTGCAGATCAAACCTTAACACCGAACAGGATAAAGATAAAATCAACTTAGGCTTACCAATGATGGGTACCCGAATTTCAAAAGATCTAAGGGGCGAACCTCACATTATAGGTAAATTCTGGATGGTTATTGTGCCTAGTCATATAAATTCCTAACTTGCGACGACTATAATCTCGCTTGTTCGTCGGTATGTGTCGAAAAAAATTAAATTTTTGGTAAAAAGCAACATTTTAAATGCTTAAATTACATGTTTTCGATATATTACCCATCATTTTAAGGACAAAGCAAATGGCGAATGAAAGAATGAGTTTTTTCTAAGGCTTTATTTTTCCCCCTTACACATAAGTTGAAACATTGACCTAAATGTTCTATAGAAGTACCCATGAAAACGAATAAAGGGAAAAGAAAACAAGTAAAAGAAACTAGTACTAACCCCCTGGTTTTGCATCAATAAAGAGGAGAAGACACATGTGATAAATGGTTAAATCCGTCCTCCAAGAATCATCTAATGAAACTATCCTACGAACTTCCAACTTCTTCTCATCAATTTTAACCTGTCGAATCAAGACAAAGACAACTATACCAAAGCATAAAATGTGCGATGGACAAATATACAGTATGAATTTAGGGTTCAAACCAGTCGATAAAGCAGTAAAGATAGGAATGAGAAAATGGTTAAACTCCTTAGTTTTTGCAGGGTTATAACAAAGAATGCATATATTAAAATGTGTATGCAAGTTTCATTCCAAATAGTTAAAAACTTAAGTTTCTGGACCTCGCGTTTGATGCAGTCAGGTTTATGTGCCCCCGTTACAGTGTCGTGGCGACTGCATCGAGTGTTAATCGCTACAACCAGCACCACATCTGTGAAAACAAAAATTTGTTTTTGGATGAAAAATTTACTGCACTGATTCCATAATAAGATTCCTATACAAATGGCTGCATAAAACCTGAGATTTAACAATTCAATCATATGACTCGAAACTGACGCGAATTAATCTAAACAATTTATTTAACATGTTTGAATTTGGCTCAAAATCTGGGTAAATTCCCCTATACTTATTGTTACAAAATACCTTTGATTGAAATTAAGACAAGGTTAAAGACAATACAAAGCATGATTACAAGATAGTTCAAACATAATAAAACAAATGGTAAAGAATTAAAGCACACATGACACTCCTAATTTACGGGAAAAGTAAATTGGGTTGCCTTCCAAGAAGCGCTTTTCTTTATTAACAAGTCTTGTAGCTAGACTCGAAGTCACACATCCTTACGTGACTTCTCCTTCATCGTCTATTCCAGTCACATATTCAGGGCCTAACTCTAAACATTCCTTGTAGAACCCTAATATCTTATTCATTACATAGTCCACCCCTCTTCTCTTGTCCTCCTCGTTCCTAAGGTAGACCGATTTGTTTGTTCCTTTTCTAGGTTTGACAACGAATTGTATTGTTTTCTACTCATATGGGGAGCATTTTGTAAGCCAGCTTCATCAAATTTGTTAGGGTGAACTAACAAACTCCTTGGGTAGGTCGTGAGTCATGTTGGATATTTCAATGAAAGTCTCCCTAGTACTACTTGTGACAATCTAGGGTCAATGACTGAGCTAATATCCTCGACAATCATGAAGTCTACAACATAGGTGAAGTTTACTACGAAGACATGTATCCCTTAACCCTTCCTGCGAAGTTACTAATTCTTCCATTTGAGTTTTCTCTAGGGTTGAGTTTTCTTCTCATGATCCAATTATACATTTATCGGGTCATGATATTAAGAGGGGAGTTAAGGTCAATATAGGCTTTTTCTACATGTACATGCCCAATGTTGCATGGTATCTTGAGGTTCGATGGGCATCCTTCCATAATGATGGGGTTTCATAGAAATATTGAGGGGATCGGGCGCACATGGAGGAGATATAGATACGCGCGTACACTCCTAGTCGGGGAAAAAAAAAAAAAAATATTGATCTAAATACTCCACTTCTTGCACTCCTACTTTGGGTTCTTCCTTGTGGGAATTGTCATCCTTCAGGATTATCTGGATAAACATTACGTCGCCATCTTCTTCTTTGGTGCAAACAAGTTCAGCGTTGGGCGATGGGGGAACCAATCCGAGCGATTCGAAGAGTGAACTGAATTTGAGGACTTTTTCAGTGATGAATGAAACTAATGGATCGGGTGGTGTAGGAGAGTCAAGATGGTTTTCCGGGCTGTCTCTCTCTTCTTCCTTATTCTCTTCGGTTCTGTCGTGGGGATCACTTTGTTGCTTGGAGTGGATTATAATGGTGTTGATTGAACTATGAATTTGTGTTGAGCATTGCGGGTCCATTGCTGGGTAAGAACAAGCAGAAAACGTAAACTGATGCGTTCCCCCATTTTGGGTTTCTTAACCTATCGCTAGGCACATGCCTGTTATTTGATCGTTGATGGTTTCAACACAATGTTTGATTTTGTATGTCATCTAACTTTGTTTTGTTGTTTGAAAATGGCTCAAACTTGGATAGTCTAGCGACATGAGATGCCTTGAAGTGACATCATCCTTCAAAGGTGATTGACTGTTAAAGCTTCGAGATTGTTGTAGAAGTGAACGGTTTCAGGATCAAGAACTGTGATAGATAGAACGGATTAGGGGGTTTTGAAAAAGTGATTTGGGAATTTTAAAGGATTGTCTCCCACTTAAGGTTTGGGTGACTTTTCCATGACGGATTATAGGTGTCACAAAGATTGTTTTTTGGCTTGTGGCTTGAAATATACCACTTTACCTCCCGCTTCACATCGTACTGCGCGATAGATGCGTATTCCGATAAGGCTTGTTCGGGGTTTTCCATGCAATACTGAGTGTCGTGGGGACCACTGCAGATTTCACATGAGGTAGTGATTTTGTTCACTTGGGTAGGTTGTGTCGGAGCAAGATGAGATTCCATCAAGCGTTGGACTTTATTTTCAAGCTCGACTAGACGGCGGTCGGATGTATTCGGGACATCTTGAGGCAATGTGATTGCCTTGACCGGCTTAGCGAAATCCCTTGGGTCGTTCTAACTTTTGTTGTCATAGAGGGCAAGGTCCTCTAATAAAGCCCAGGATTCTTCGGCGTTGAGGTCACGAAGCTTACCACTGGCTGATTGGTCAATGGTTCGTCTTGGACGGAATTGAGACTGGTCATGAAAAAGATTTGGACTGGAGCCAAAGGTCTATGCCATGATGAGGGACTTTTTGGAGTAAGTCCTTGAAACGAGTCCATGCTTCGGATAAAGATTCTCCATGATGTTGTTGGAACATTAGGATATCATTGTGGAGTTTTGCGTCCTTCCAGGAAAAATGAGCAAGGAAATCGGGTATAAGATCCCTCCAACGTGGTGATTGATCCTGATGAAGACTTCAAGCCAATTGCAAGCTTGATCGCAGCAGACGGAAAATTGAAGACAAAGCAGGCGCCTATTTCCTTAATTTTCAAACCGTCAAGGTCAGTGAGTCTACAAGTTTAAGGAAATCCCTTGAGGGTTATGCTTAGATCCTGACCGAAGTCTGTCGAATGAGCCATGCCGTTTTGCATAAACAGGGATGGTGACGGATCGAAGAGGTAACCACGCGACGGTTGTCCCTACGGGAGCTCGTGGTATTCCTATACGCCCTCGTGGCTAGTTTGGAGTAGTCCCGTGGAGTACGAAAGATTTTCTCCTTCTCCCATGGTGGTTGACGAGAATTGGTTACAAACAAATTAACACGAAGACAAGATTAGACTACAAGAAAGCACTATGCGGAAATTAAGTCTTACTTGAAAGGATTCAAGCAAGTGGAACTAAGTTAACTATGATCAAAACCTAACTATTCCCCAGGCGGCGGCGCTAAAAACTTGATGCGGTTGTCGTTAGACTTCAACAAGAAATTTTACAACTCCATAGGACAGATCATTACTAATCGTGTAGCGTAAGTATATGGGCCAAGACTCGGGGGGTTTGTTAATCGATCACAGCTCGAGAAAAGTATGGAAGGCTTGATCACGTCTAACAAAATTCTAAAGGTTGAGGGAAGATTCTTTTTGTGTTTTTGTATTTTATGGAAAGCAAGTAAATCATATATTTGAGAGGTTGGTTGGTTTTAGCTATTAAACTAAATTATAATCTAAACTAATGGTGATAACAATAAGATAAAAGACTGTGTTTATTTAATCATATATTACTCCCTAGATTGCTTCTCCTAGTGTTGTTGCCTGTACACACTTATAAGATCAGTGTAATTATTTTCCTAAGTCACGAAGAATTACACGAACACGCCGTCCTACTTAGCATTCCGTATAGAAACATACAAGTAGGTAGTATGAAGACTAATATACAAAGGTCCCTAAGGGTACACTAAGTGCATGGGAAATATAATTAAAAGTGGATCAACCATATAAGGGGGCAAGGTAGTAATGAAGACTGTTACCTGATTAGACCTTTCTACACAATCATTTCCCTAGACATATCAACAACGATAACAGACAAAAGCAGTTTTCTAAGGCCTAACAATGCACATCCATCACAAGAAGCAAACAACACTAAGATCACATTTTAGGTTTCAATACAAACATAAATAAACACAATAGGAGGATTTAGCCAAAGCATTTATAAGTACAAGCAAGAACATAGATGAATAAAACAACACATAGAACAATATTGATAGATTAAATAAACCTTACTAATTAAAGCATGAGTTTGAAGGACAGTACAATAGGGTTTTTAGGCCTAAATTTGTCCTAACAGCTGCTTAAAAACCGAACTAGGGTGTTCGTACCTTCTTTTTATTATAAAGTAACACACTCAAAATCCTAAATTCGGGTATTGTATATAAAGGAAAAATCGTTGTGACGGTGTCGTGTTTTAATAGTGACGCCATCATAAAAGAGAATATTCTAGATAATGGGTTGGGTCGTGTGCTTTGACACCGTCGTGGAATCTTGTGACGTCGTCTTGATCATTGTTGTGACGGCGTCACGTTGTATTTGTGACGCCTCACCACTACTGTAGGCGAAGTCTGATCATTGGGTTTTTTTTGGGTAAGGTCCCAGTTCTTTCCGTTCTTCTCCAAATGAGCCCATAGTCACATGTATTTCCTCCAAAATCTTCCAAATGTAAAATACCTGAAAAGGAACGATTAAGTACCTATTTTGGGCATAAACACAACAGATTTAAGGGGTTAAACAACCCCGAAAAAGTGTATAAAATGACACCTCATCAAAGGTATTTAAGACATTATCTGTGACACCCCCAAATTTACAACGCAGCAGAATACAACATTGGGGTGCTACTTCATAATTACAAGCTCACGAGTCACAGAGGTAAACGACATTCATTTTATTAAAAGATCAGAGTTCCAAGAGTCCCAAAACTTTATAAAAAAACTCCATTTCAAATAATCCCGCAACATGTATAAGTTTCTTTAAAGAAAAATTTTTTATACCATATTTCACAAGTTTCACAAAGTCTACTCCTTCGATATCCGCATTCCATCACATCCAAGTAAGCAAGCATATACCTGAGATAAACATGCTAAAAAGCAGACGAAAACGTTGAGTGAATTCATTCATAGAGTTTTATAAACAATCATTTTGAACCAGCAAGCAAAACATTTAGTTCATAGAACTATCACACAAACGATGCTAAGAGCCACAGAACCGAAACCCTTAACCATGAGCCAAACCTGGAGTTATATGCAACACCCTCCCAAAACTAAATACAATATGTCTCCGTATGCCCTCGTGAGGAACACACGCCAGACAGGTCGTTAGGCCAAAATAGATCTATTATTATTGCATTAGCGTTCACCGGTTAGCGGTGATTGACGGTTCATGAAGGAAGGGCCACAACAATACACTCATAGCAACGTTCACATAATAAAATCACCTGTGTTCGATTTTCTAAAACAAGCATGTATCTCCCTCGCGGGTTTTAAAAAATATAACGATTTAAATGCGAGGCTATGAACTCACCTTGATGTTGCAGAACAATTGGCTAATGCCGAAATACTAGGCATAACCAATAAAAACCAGGAAACTCCTCATCAAAGGAGTCGCAGTATATCTTAATGGCGATGACCCACCAGTTTAGGATGATGTATTTGGGTTTTCGAATGGATGATTACATCAACGCGACACGTTGAATAAGGATTTGAATTTTAAGTTGTATGAGTTTGGTGGTTGGTTAAATAAGATAAATCGAAAAGGTAAAACAAGGTATGTAATATATTCCGTATATTGTCAATAGGGAAAATGAAACATATTATCCAATACATATGTTTGAATATATAAATAAAGACGAACATTCAAAAAAAATGCAAAACATGCAATATATTAGTATATATCTACATAGGAAGGACATGAAAATATTCTAATACTGCGTGAAGGGCATTATACATGAATATATAAATAGACGAAGTCGATACAACGATTAAAGTATGTCTGTAACGTATACTTTAATATTACTCGTGAAAATAAGACAAGAATATAAAGCGCGGCGTGTATTTCGTATAAGAAAAATATTATATAAGTGACGTGAGAAAAATATAATTAAAACAACATAATTCGACATGCGTTCGGAAGTCGCCAAATGAAATAAATAAAAAGTTATTGTTTAAAAGTAACACACGTTTTAAGTCTCGAATTAGATATGTGTCATTTTAAATGTTTAAAAACAAGTATTATTGTCCTTTCGTTGGACCTTATAAAATACTATTATATAATCTAGTATTTAGTTTTCTTGACGAGTTTTAATTAAAATAGTTATATCGTTTGTAAAAGTATAATTTTTTATTATTAAAGGGGTTATTGTATAATTACAGTTTAATAAATATAAGTATATATATAATTTTTGTCCATTATAATGGGTTTTTAATACAATAGAAGTCTTATAAAGTGAAAAATGCTAAGTATATAAAGTTTCCTTAGGAATGTACGGCATGACCTTAGCCGTTTTATACGACTTTTCCATAAATATAAATTTAATATTTTCCCTTTTTTTCAATCAACATATGTTGCAAATAACCACGTATTTCAATATATATATATATAAACGAGATCGAATAATTAGCAAGATAAGCAAACCCAAGCACACCCTTATGGGGCTGCTGTCCCAAACGCACCCTTAAGGGTAGTTAAACAGCAAACCAAACGCCCCTGTGGCTGCTGTTAACCCAAACGCAACCTTAATGGCTGCAGTTATCCCAAACCACCCCAGCTGGGCATTAACGCATCCAAACAAATACCCCTGTTTGGCTGCAAAATCGCAGAAACAAACGCTACTTATGGCCTGTTTATATAAGCGGAACCAAAACGCCCCTTTTTGGGTCAAAAACTCAGGCAAAAAACACCCTTTAATTGGCGTGAATTTCGATCAAGTACAAGGCATCGGGCGTGATGCAACCGAGATCTAAAGATACAAAATATCCACAAGTCCGCCACCTTGAAGGTGCGGCTGTGGTGGCGTCTAACCAAACCGAACAACACTTAGTGGTGCGTCCGGTTGTAAACTAACGCCCACGAAAGTTCATCGAGCAAAACGAATCACCCAAGAAAACAAAATAACAAGTAACAAATAAACCCAACCATTCTAAATTTATTATTAGCTTTAAAAAAAATGTAACCACCCAACTCGGAGTTAAGAAAAATGGTAAAGTGGTGGGGGTAAGCGGCTGAGCCGCGAAGGGTGGTTTCACCGGCGGCTGTTGTGGGTGGAGTGATGGTGCGGAATGTTGATTATAGGCACGCGGCTGGAGGGTGATGGAGTGGTGGGTGTTGGTGGATGATGCAATGTGTGATAGGATTGACAACATGGAAATGAAGGTCGACGGTGGTGTTCATGTCGGTGGGAAGGCGGCAGTTACCAGAAAATGGCGTCGACGACCAAATGAGGAGGACAGGTGATGGTGAAGTTGAAGATAGAGCTGATGGCGGGGGTTAGTGTGGCGTGGACCGGCTGTGGAGTGCCGGAAGTCCCCCCGTAGATGGGAGACTTGGCCGGAAACATAAGGGGGCGGCGCGCGAAAAGTTTTGATGGGTGTGAGTTAATGAAAAAAATTTTGAGTAACCCTAATGATAAAAATATTAAATATATACCCAAAAAGTATTAAAATAATGGCAAAAGTCTCAATTAAGTCCTAAGGGTAAGGTTTTAAAAATATTTCCTCAGTGGACTGACACTGTAATATTTTTTGGAAATTTTTGTACATATTGGTTCGGGGGATTCGTTTGAGCTAGTTAACGATTGAATCAAGTCACGATAATTACGCCATTGCGTTCAAAATAGTTTTTCCACTAAAAGTGAGTATTTACTCGACTATTATTTTATAAAAGTTTATTTAAAATTGTTTATTATTTAATGAGTAATACTTTTAAACTTTGTCCGAAAAATAAATCTTAATTTAAATGTTCGCGTTTTCAACAACGTTTTTGAATAAAATGTAAAATAATTTATTAAATATTTTTATAAAATAAATTACGATAAATAAATAAAATTTTATTAGATTCGTGTCGGTACGCGTTGATCTCGTTTTCGAGTCAGACAATTTGAAAAATCAAAAATTTATGATGAAAATTATGTAATAATAATTATGATTTATTGTTAAAATAAGTTCCGAAAAATTATCAGTTATGCGATAATTGTTTTTACTTGAAAATAAAAGTCAAAAGTCGAGTCAACCCGAAAAGTCAAAGGGAAAAATAGTCATTTAGGGTTCCGAAAATTGACGGTTGTCACATTCTCCTCTCCTTTAGGAAGCGACGTCCCGGCGCTCTAATCGCTTTATTCGTCCAACTTATACTGAATAGTGAAAGAATTACATTCTCGAATGAATTCACATGCTCTCTCATTATGGTCACACGACCTTGGCGCATTAGGGAGCTTTTCGAAGCGAAAACAATTTTAAAAATCATTGGTGATCACACCGATCAAATTTTTTGGTTTTAAGTCGGGTACAAATACCCGGTATATTGTAAGTACTATATATATCCTCTTCCAACTTTGGAAGAGGGTAGCTAGTCATTATTTTTCCATTTATAAAGAAACACTTTCTCTCTCTAGAATATTCTCTTTCAAGTGTTTCTCTCTCTAGAAACTAGCCAAATCCAAGAATCGACCCCGTGTTATGATATAGGATATACCACACGAAGTATACATAACTCTATCGAAAGCACTACGGCATTAATCGAATCAAGGTACTTATCATTAAGCACATATAATCACATAACGACATGCTTGCTAAAAATCCAAATCATGTCAATCAATTAGTTCAATCACGTTAACTCATGCTTGCTAAATAGTCAAGCCATGATTAGCAATAAATAATTCCGGCTAAGACCAGCCAAAGAAATCACGGGCCTGATAGCCATGGATGCATATCCAAAAAGAT
This sequence comes from Tanacetum coccineum, assembly GCA_026074375.1. Taxonomy (NCBI): domain Eukaryota; kingdom Viridiplantae; phylum Streptophyta; class Magnoliopsida; order Asterales; family Asteraceae; genus Tanacetum; species Tanacetum coccineum. The sequence continues at coordinate 803 of BQNB010156504.1, read as the reverse complement.
TTTTTATCATTGTAGGGTGTTCACACGTGGATCCATACCGAAAAGAGATTCTCAACATCGTAGGGTGCTCATGGGCTTTATAGCCATGGTTCCATCCCCAAAAAGAAATTTTTAATATCACAGGGTGCTCATGGGCTTTATAGCCATGGTTCCATCCCCTATTAAATGGTCAAGTTTGCTTATATTATCAAACCCTGAGCATTCTTCACGGTGCTCCAGGCACGATCGTCACTGACCCGAGTTCCATCCGTGGATTTATCGAGCTCGCACACCAATCGCGACCGCTCCTACCCGACTCCGTCTAGTGTCTTTCAATGAGCGTCGAGGACCCTTATCCGTGTCTTTCAACGGGGGGCTAAAATCAGGGTACACGTTACCCACGATCGGACATCATTTCACAATGCCGCCTCGAGCTCGCACAACGTACGACCACTCGACTAAATCACATATCACATAAACACATAACAAGCAAACGTTTTGCACATAATTTTTCAACTATGGCTATCTGCCGTTGACCATCAACGATCAAAGCGGATCAAGTCAAGCACAAGGATTCCTCAACTGAATAAACGGAGACGGTAAACAGGATTGTCTTTTATCTACCGCCACGAAGTCGGCAAACTCCAACTGTCCATCGCGTACCGTTTTATTCCCTACGGAAAATGATGACGGGCGACATCATTATTGTAACACCCCCATTTTCGGGACAACACAACGGAACATATATGGGTGTTACTTCCTAGCACAATCACACATAATTCATAAAGAACAACTCAAAAGAGACGTTATAATAACATTGGTCC
>BQNB010156502.1:0-11947 GCA_026074375.1 Tanacetum coccineum | reverse complement strand
TTCAGCCACATTCCATTTGTACTTAACTTTTTTCGGTTTTAATATACTTTACCGGGGTAACCCTTTACCCAAAAAAAGAACTCTAATGATCAAGATTCGTTGAATTCCGCCGCGGGTGGTAACTTTTTGGATAAAATGCCCCGAGATTGCCTAAGAATCATCAAGAGCAAATCCAAAGTTCCTAATTCACGTAACAAACCGGTTGTTGCCAAAGTGAGATCGAGCTCTTCTACCCCCGGTATCTCTCCCGATGTTGCCGAACTTATAGATATGGTGAAAGCTTTGCTTCTCGATAAAAAATCCCAAGCTCCCGCTCCCGTGAAAGCGGTCGAGGAAAGTTGTGTTACTTGCGGTGGTACTCATTCTTACCAAAATTGTCCCGCCATCGATGGCAACGTTTATCGTGACAATATTCAAGAGTACGTCTCTCAAGACGTCGCAGCTAATTTCAATCAAGGAAATACCGGTTACCGAGCCCCGATTTTTAATCAAATTCGACCTCCCGGTTTTCCTCCCGTTCAACAAAACCAAGGAAATAACCAAAACTGTTACAACCAAAACCGGGGGAACAATTACAACCAAGGACAAATTTATTGACCTCCGATTAATCAACCCCCGGTTCACCAAGCTCCACCTTACCAAGCTCCAGCTCCGCAAACACAAGGTGTGTCTAAGGATGACTTTCAAAACTACGTCAAAGCTAATGATGCGGTTATGAGAAATATGCAAAATCAAAATCAAAACTTGCAAAATCAAATGACCAATTTAACGGACATGCTTTCCAAGTTTGTGAATTCCAATACCGCTTCTACTTCAGGTTCAAGGACACTCCCTAGTAATACCATTACTAACCCGCAGGTAGATTTGAAGGGTATTACCACCCAAAGTGGTGTTTATAACACCCTCTGTTTTCAAGTCATTGACGACGTCAATAAATCTACTATTTATTTTTAGTGTCGTACGCGTTTGCTTGTAATTTCATGTATTAAGTAAAATCGCGTAAGCTAAAAATTTGCGTTCAATGTAAACGGACATCAAACAATTAAGTGTTTACATCAATCAAGTATTGAATAATTATTTTGAGAATAATTATGATCTTTGTTCATTTTATTTTTATTGGTTACGTAAATTAAATACGTTTCGCAATAAAATACGTTTAGGCATACCCGGAACCGCCAAAACTTTTCTACGCTTCAACAAATACCCACCCTCACGAATGCTTTGATTCTTATGCCAAAATTTGCCTCGACTCTTAAAGCTTTAATTGGAAACAAAGAAAAATTAAGTGAAATGGCTAGAACTCCTTTAAATGAGCATTGTTCGGCGGTCATCCTCAACAAGTTACCCGAAAAACTTGGAGATCCCGGAAAATTTCTCATACCGTGTGATTTTCCCGGAATGAATGAGTGCTTAGCCTTGGCCGATCTTGGCGCTAGCATAAATCTCATGCCATTATCCGTGTGGAAAAAGCTTTCTCTTCCGGAGCTCACTCCTACTTGTATGACTCTTGAACTTGCGGACCGTTCGATTACCCAACCGATCGGTATCGCCGAAGATGTCAACGTAAAAGTAGGAAAGTTCCAATTCTCGGCCGACTTTGTAGTCGTAGACTTTGATGCCGATCCCCGAGTTCCCCTAATTCTCGGGAGAGCCTTCTTAAAGACCGAACGTGCCTTGATTGATGTTTACGAAAGAGAATTAACTCTTCGTGTTGGAAAAGAAGCCGTAACATTCAATCTTGATCAAACTTTGAGATACTCCTCTAATTACAATGATATGACGGTGAACCAAATCGACGTCATTGAAACGTATTGAGAGGAGTATTCTCAAGAAGTTCTCAGTTTCTCCGATGTAATCGCGAGTGGCAATCCCACTCCTTATTATGACCCGATCGTTTCTACCTCTTCTCCGACTCTCACTCCCTTCGGGGATAGTTATTTTCTTCTTAAGGAAGTTGACATTTTCCTTGCTATCAAAGATGATCTAACTTCACCGAAAGTTGATGACTCTTATTATGACCCGGAGGGGGATATTCTTCTTCTTGAAGCATTTCTCAATGATGATCCATCATTACCCCCTCCCACTCAAGGAAATTATTTGCCTGAAATTCGTAAAGAACTTAAAGTTTGTGAAAATAAAACTGATAAATCTTCAATTGATGAACCTCCCGAGGTTGAACTCAAGGACTTACCTCCTCATCTTGAATAAGCATTTTTGGAAGGTAATGACAAGTGGCCCGTCATAATTGCTAAAGACTTAAGTGTCGAGGAAAAAGACACTCTCATAATGGTTTTAAAGTTACACAAGCGAGCAATCGCTTGGAAACTCTCCGACATTAAGGGTATTAACCCATAATTTTGTACTCACAAGATTCTTATGAAAGAGGACTACAAAACAGCGGTTCAACACCAAAGACGGGTGAATCTAAAAATCCACGATGTCATCAAAAAGGTGGTTGAAAAACTTCTTGACGCCGGATTAATTTACCTGATCTCGGGTAGTCCTTGGCTAAGCCCCGTACATTGCGTACCGAAAAAAGGTGGCTTTACCGTTGTTGAAAATGATGAAAACGAGTTAATTCCTACTCGATTGGTTACGGGGTGGCGTGTATGCATTGACTACCATAAGTTAAATGAAGCCACCCGTAAAGACTATTTTCCACTTCCCTTCATGGACCAAATGCTCGAGAGATTGGCGGGAAATGAATACTATTGTTTTCTCGATGGTTTCTCGGGTTACTTTCAAATTTCCATCGATCCTAAAGATCAAGAAAAAACAACATTCATGTGTCCTTATGGAACGCTCGTCTATCGTCGCATGCCTTTTGGGGGTATGTAATGCACCGGGCACGTTCCAAAGGTGTATGGTGGCTATCTTTCACGATATGATAAAAAACAATAGAAGTCTTTATGGACGACTTTTCGGTCTATAGGAATTCATTCGGAACTTGTATCTCCCATTTGGACAAGATGCTTAAAAGGTGTGAAGACATAAATCTTTGTCTAAGTTGGGAGAAAAGTCATTTTATGGTTAAAGAAGCAATTGTCCTTGGTCACAAGATTTCAAAGAACGGGATTGAGGTTGATAAAGCCAAAATCAAAGTTATTACAAAGTTACCTCATCCCACCACCGTCAAGGGTGTTCGGAGTTATCATGCCGGTTTCTACCGACGGTTCATTAAGGATTTTTCCAAAATTTCCCGACCGATGACTCATCTTCTTGAGAAAAATACTCAATGAATTTTTTTGTTTATTCATGCTTTTGAAACATTAAGAAAAAAAAAAAACTTACCGAAGCTCCAATCTTGATTGCCCCCAACTAGGACTTACCCTTTGAGCTTATGTGCGATACAAGCGACTTTGCCATAGGTGCAGTCTTGGGGCAACGTCATGAAAAACACTTTAGGCCTATACACTATGCTAGTAAAATAATGAACGAGGCGGAATCGCATTACACCACAACGGAGAAAGAAATGTTAGCCGTGGTGTATGCCTTCGAAAATTCCGGTCTTACCTTATCTGAACAAAGCATAGTGTATACGGATCATTCCGCCCTTAAAATATCTCTTTGCTAAAAAAGATTCCAAGGCGAGATTGCCTGGTGGTTTCCTACTTCAAGAGTTCAAGTTCAAAGTAATTGACACAAAATGAGCCGAGAATCTAGCGGCCGATCATCTTTCCTGATTAGAAAATCCTTATGAAAATGTGCTCGACCCAAAGGAAATAAATGAAAAGTTCCCCTCGAGACACTTAATATGGTGACTTTTCGTGGTGACTCAAGTACCCTGTGGTTTACCGATTTTTCAAATTACCACGCGGGGAATTTCATTGTTAAAGGGATGTCGTCCCAACAAAAGAACAAGTTTTTCAAGGATGTTAAACATTACTTTTGGGACGTCCCCTATTTGTTCAAAATATGTGTGGATCAAGTGATCCGACGGTCTGTTGCGGGCCAAGAAGCTGTTAACATCCTCATAGCTTGCCATAGTGGACCCACCAAGGGACATTACGATGCCAACTACACCGCCAAAAAGGTTTTTAACTTAGGATTTTATTGGCCCACGATTTACCGAGATGCCCATGACTTGGTCACCCGATGTGACACTTGTCAGCGTCAAGGAAAAATTTCACAACGTGATGAAATGCCTCAAAATTCCATCCAAGTTTGTGAAATCTTTGACGTGTGGGGTATCGATTTCATGGGGTCGTTCCTGTCTTCACGAGGGAACAAATATATACTCGTGGCTGTCGACTATTTTTCAAAAAGGGTTGAAGCGAAAGCGCTCCCCACCAACGACGCCCGAGTTGTTTGCAAATTTCTTAAATCTCTCTTCACCCGATTCGGTGCCCCTCGTGCTATCATAAGTGATCGAAGAACCCATTTTTGAAATGACTAGTTTGCAAAGGTCATGCTTAAATATGGAGTCACTCACCGTCTCTCCACCGTGTATCACCCACAAACAAGTAGGCAACTTGAGGTATCCAATCGTGGCTTGAAACGAATTCTTGAAAGGACCGTAGGCGAGAACCGTGCCTCTTGGTCGGACAAATTAGATGACGCACTTTGGGCCTTCCGTACCGCTTACAAAACACCCATCGGGTGTACCCCATATAAGCTCGTGTACGGAAAGGCATGTCATCTACCGATCGAGCTCGAGCACAAAGCCTACTGGGACTTGAAGCATGCAAACTTTGACCTTGAGACCACGGGTGATCACCGTAAAGTTCAACTCAATGAACTAAATGAACTTTGTGATCATGCCTATGAGGACTCTTTAATCTATAAAGAGAAGACAAAGAGGATCCACGACTCCAAGATCAAAAACCGTGTTTTCAACGTCGGGGATCAAGTCCTCCTCTTTAACTCTCGATTGAAGATGTTCTTGGGCAAGTTAAAATCTCGTTGGTCCGGGCCGTTCACCATTGCCCATATCTTTCCATATGGCACCGTTGAGTTATCTCAAAACTCCAGGGCCAAAACTTAAGTTGTGAACGGTATTATAATTAAGCACTACTTTGGAGGGGACGTTCCACAAATGGTCATTACGAAATGTCACTCGGTATCTTCAAACCATTTCCCATGGGACAATTGAATTCTGGGATTGGGTCAAGCTTAGTGACCGCTACACAAAGCGCTCGTAGGAGGCAACCCATGCTTACCGTAGATATATTATGTAGTAATGATTTACAGTGTTTTTTGTGTGTGTGATGTGGCCTCTTTCAATCTTGTTTGCTTGTGTTATGATTGTCTGGATTTTTGAAGCCTCTCATGTCGTGTTTTGTCCTTCGATCACAAGAGCTTCAGATCCTCAGCTTTATTTGGGAAATCCAATATCATAATCTAATCGACTAACGTTTATCTTTAAGCATACTTAATAAACGACTTAGGATTTACGTAGAGACCCTTCTTAAAACATTGAGGACAATGTTTAGTTCTAGTATGGGGGGGTCTATCGATTTGATTGTGCCTGCAGCCGTTGTTTTCACGTAATCCCGTTTTTACCACCAAAATTTCAAAAAATGAAAAAAATGAAAAAAATTCAAAAATAAAATAAGTGTTTTGTCACAATTTTGACTTTCCTGCTAGGTAGAATAAGAATAAATTTTGACTCGATCGAGCGTGTTGAGCTCTAGCTTGTTCCTTAACTTTTAGGCTAAACATTCGCGAATCTTCACGAGAGATGAAAATGTTAGGATTTAAGTATGAGTTGGATGTAAACAAGGATTATATGGAAAATCTTAGAGCTCATGTATGTAATTTGTGGACTTTTTCTCCATAGCTCCTAAATACCGGACTATATAATTCGCGCTATTTTTCCGGGATTAACTTAAATCAACGATTTTTATAGTAGTTGATAGCAATAATTTTTTGTCTTAGTTCAAATTTATATTTAAATTTTTCAAAAAGAAGTCTTCTCTATATAAAGTAAAAAAAAAGATGAAAAATGAAAAAAATATGATAAGTAATAAATATAAACTGTGGGCTGATAAAAGTTTGTTGTATCTTGCCGGCTCACAACCGATGTTGCAGCCTTTTAAAAGGTCGAGGGTTACAATTGCATCAATGTTATAATATTAAGTGTGAATTAATAAATAGATCTCTTTTTGTTAAATTTAAATATGCTTTTGAACTTTGACTATTCTATTTTAAATAAGCTATGTGTATACGGGTAAGCCTAGAGTTTTTGAAACCGAAGGTCTGTTGTGTCCCGATACTAGTCTCTGTGGGGTGTCAAAAGCCTGGTCACTTAGCCGCAAGGTTGGGATGTACCGAGACGAAAGTTGCTACATGGGATGATCTCACCTTTAAACTCATTATTCTTGGGTGGAACGTGAAGCATAGAATTTTGCAAAACATTGATCCATCGTTGAAATTCAAAATGGCACAATCACCTAATATATAATTGTCGGGAGTGAAAAGTTCACAAGTTGCCATCTATTAGTAGTGTTAGCATCTTTCTCACGCGCTCGCTCGCTCTCTACGGTGATTTCGTTTAAGCTTGGTTTGGAATGAGTGAAAAGTCAGGGACGATGAATTTATCCTTTTTGGGGGCATTTTCGGATCGAAATGCATCTTGTTCTATGATCTCTAACAGTTATGAAAATAACGAAAGTCAGAATATTCTAGTTAGTTGCTAAAAAAATAAAAAAAATACAAAAATATGTAGTAATAAGTGTATGTTTAAGAATGGTAAAAACGGGGATTTTCTAAACTCTTGATTCTTTAATTCCCCTCGATGAACACTTAGCTACTTTTCGAGGTAATTAGTGAGGGGGATTGAGATTCTTAGTTTTCTAAGTGCTTACTTATAGCATTGCGGTGAGGTCCATGTCAATATCTTAGTATGGGGGATTGTGGATGGTGTTTAATTACAATACCTTTGACCACTAATAAAACAGCTTAAATGACTAAAAACGTACCAAAAATACATTGTATTTGTATGTTTTGCATTTGTTTTATGCAGGAAATGGATATCCAAGAAAAGGACAAAAATCGAAGCCAAATCAACAAAACCGAGCACGAGAACGAAAAGACCGTGAGAAGTCAACAAAAGTCAAAAGTCAAAGTAAACCCCAGGATGAGGCATTGGAAAGAGCATCGAAAACCAAACCCGAAACCTAAATTGCCAAAAGTGGGCCCACCCGTACCCACCTAGTGGGCCCGGGACAGCCCACTTATACTTTATAAGCCTTAAAGCATAAATAAAAGCCCAAGTCCAATTTTTATACACTCCCACCTCCAAAATTACACTTACCCCATGGTTAAACCCACTTAAAACCCCTTCTAGAAGCCAAGAATGATGCAAGGGATGACGTCTTTTAGCTCTGACATGTTGGCAATCCAAGGCAATCATTGGGGAATGATTGCGTAGACACAATCAAGGATTGTGATGGATTTAAAGAAGCACAAGTGAGAATAGAAGGCCAAGATTAAAACTCCCAATCCTCTCACACAAGAAAACCAACTAAAGACCTAGAAGCATCTATCCAGCCTATAAATAGAGGGCTTATCCCTTGAAGAACTCTCTCTCTCTTTTTCGTGTAATTTACTTAAGTTTTTTTGTATTATGCTTTGTATTCCCTCTCTTTGTTAAAAGTTTTAAAGTTAATGAAAAAAAGTTTAAGGTTTGTGTTTTAAGTTTCTGTGTTTGATCATTTTATATAACCTGTTAAGCTTTGAAAAGCTATGAAACTGCTTATGGATCTCACCTAAAAGCTTCACTAAGCTTTTTGTTTCTTGAATCAAACCTTATTTTACTATTTTATCCTTTTATTTACTGTTTTATATCATAAATCTAAAATATACCAAAAAATATAAAGAAGATCTCATGAAGCATGGTGTATTTTGGATGGCCATGGGTTAGTGCTTATGTGGATAAGCACTAGGATTGTGTTAAGTTGTTTTGGGTCTTGAAATTCATAGAAAAAAAGCTTGGATCTTGTATGTTTACTTTTAGATTTTTTTAGTTTATTTATTTATTCAAACTGCTTATTGTTGCTTATTGCCCTGTGTTTATTTGTGCTTATTTTGGCTTACTATTGTTATTATGTGTTTATTGCTTAAAAGCTTAGCTTGTAGTTTAAAAATCTTTTGTGCAAGTTTTTCTTTATTATTGTCTTTATATTAGCTTATAGAATTGACATATACTTGTTCGGGGCTTATTTGAGTGCTTAACTACTGTTGAAACATGCTTAGTACTGCTTATTGTGCTTGTTAAACATCTGGTCTTAAGGGTTTGTTCATATAAAAACCAAGTTTTCAAGTTAAAATTGGTAAAAAAAGAGCTTAAAGTGGTTGGGCCGGGTCGGCCCAGTAGTTTGTTTAAAACTGTTAAATGGGTCATATGGGTCAAAAATGCATTTTGACTTTAAGTTAGTTTAGTGGCTTAATTTGGTCCCTAAAATTTGTTAGGTTTAGCTTTTAAGTGTTTACACTCAAACATTCTCTTGTTATAAAGTTGTTGTTTGAATCTGAGAACATATAGCTTATTATATAAGCTTATTTGATTAGACCCGTGATTTTTGTGAAATTTTGATGTTTATGTGTTTGTTTGAGTGTCAAAACAAGTTAGAATATGTTTGCACTATCTGGATTGAATTCTACCAAAATCTGTCAAGTTTTAACTAAGTGTTGAAACAAAAAGAAGAAAATGCTTTTTCAATTGATCATTGTGGCTTATTCTTAATTTCAAACTCCATTTTGATTCTTGTTACTTGTTATTTAAGGTCAAATCTCAATCTGTTTGAAGGTTTAATTGTCATAAGGATCTGTTTGTTTCCTTATTTTTAAGCTCAAAATTAGTGTTTTGTTAAGATTACAAAAGTTGCAAAAATTTGTCTAAGTGTTGAATCTGTGTGAGATACCCTTTTCATGAAGCTATTTAAGTGCTTATCTGAATTTCAAACTGCTTTTTCATTGTTGCTTATTGTAGCTTTTTGGCCAATCTTTTTAGTGGTATAAGCCACTAAGCCATAAGGATCCTTTTGCTAGCTTATTTTTAAGCTAGAAAAGTCCCTCTTGGCCTTTTTGCTTATCAGTTTTGGCTAAAAAACTATTTGCTTATTTAGGTTTATAAGCTTATTGCATTTGCTTATTCTAGGTTAGTATAGCTTATTGGGTTAGTATAAGTCCCCTTTAGCTTATTTTCCTTTAGTTTTGAGCTTATTTGAGCTTATTTGCATTTTAGCTTAAAATTTCTAAGTTTTATAGCTTTTTGATCTTTCGTCGTTCTAGCTTATTAGTAGTTGACTTTATTTTTGTTCTTTAGTGCTTTTTAGTATAGTTATTACTGTCTTAGCTTATTTGGAATTTTCATTTGCTTTTTGTGCTTAAATTAAGCAACAGTTTGCATTTTAAGGTTTAGTATAATTATGCTTAATCTGTCCTTAAATTAAACTTGTGTTACGTTAAAACTACATATTTTAGTTTATTATAACTTATAAATGTCTATTGAAATGTTAAAATAAGCTTGTATGGCAAATTGGACATGTTTTGTAATTATAATCCATGCAAGGGGTATATATCATAACTTTCATAAACTTATAACTAAAAGGGCAAAAAGTGTAATTTTATCAAAGTTATAACTCCAGGGATCTATTATGTCAGTTTTCAAAGTCCAAGGTTTACTTGGTATATTTTTCAAAGTTAAAGGACCAAAGTCGTAAAAATGCAAACCTCAGGGGTCTACCTGCAATTTTCCAAACCCTAGGGTCTAAAATGTAGCATTTTGAAAAAGTATAAAATCATATCCAAAACATTATCTGACATAATTTTAATTAACGCTTCTCATGCTTAACATTTCCAGATATTGAATAAAACGCTTAAAACCGATCATCCGGAAGTTATAATGTACCATAATACTAGGGAGCTTCATATTAAGAGGTTTCATCTTGGTATTACGTTCTGACTGAGTTGTTGGGTTTACGATTTAAAGTACCCTAGCTCCTCAAATGTTTATTGAATGACTTTTGAATTATGATGGCCTGAACGGTGATACAATAATTCCAAACTCTTCAATCAAATTCATAACTCTTAAACCAAAGTTCTAAAGTACAATCTTCCTAAGACTTAACATATTCTACTCAGGTTGTGTGACGTGACTGTTTACTATCATTTGCTATATCAACCTTCCATGTTAAGATTGTGATAAGGTCGTCAGCTTTCATTTTGGGAAATATAATTACATCTACCAATCCAGGTGAAGTTTATAGCCTCGCCTTTACTTATTTACATGTTTTATAAACCCGCGAGGGGGATACATGCTAGTTACATAACTCTTTTTACATACTAGTTTATCTTATAACAAGTGGATTACTTTTCAAAGACTTGTGGAAGTTTCATAAACCTCACCTTTACTTTTTTACATGTTTAAAACCCGCGAGGGATACAAGCAAGTTACAAACTCTTTACATACTAGTTTAAACTAAAACATGTGTTACTTTTCCAAAGACATAGTGAAGAATATAACCTTCACCTTTAACCTTTTTTTACATGTTTCATAAACCGCGAGAGGGATACATGCCTTTTACAAACTCTATTACATACTCGTATTATCATATAACAAATGAGATTGTTTTCCCTGTTAAGGTGAGTTCATAGCCTCACTTTTAAATCTCTTGAATGTTTTCATAAACCCGTGAGGGGGATACATGCTATAAACTATGAATACAAGTGTTTTCTAAATGTATGCTATCATAATATATTATTGCTTGTGATCTAAGTCCCTTTATGCCAAAAGACCCCACTATCATGGACCATTAATCACTTGCGAGTGAACGCGAATATTGTGAATAGGCCTATTGGGATTGACGAATCCCGTTTGTGTTAGCCGGATAGGTAACCAAACGCACTATATTTGAATCTCATAGGTATATGGCAATTACCTACACCGGGGGCCATTATCATTATATATATCATTATTGATATATACACAAGTCAGTTTGTGTGCCATGAGCTTAGACGCAATAATACACTATTAATACTGTTTTCTATAATAATTGTACTCATTGCAATTATTACACTTATGGGCGTATAACAACATAACCCACTGCCTATGATGACTTGTATTCACACTATTTATCATAAACCTATGAATTTCACTCAACCTTTGTGTTGACTTTTTAGCATGTTTATCTCAGGTAATTGAGCAACCATGGCACGGAGTGGCACGGACTTGAAGATGGCTAAACTGTTATCATTCAAACTTTATGTTTTTAGATTTTGGGACCTGTCCTTTTGTAAAACTCTGATGAATAAATGAATGATAACAAAATTTTCCAAAAACGTCTCTTTTGAGTCGTTTTCTATGATTATGACTGTTGTACTATGAAGTAATACCCCAGATTAGCTTCCGCTGCTATATTTATAAAAATAGGGGTGTTACAAGACGATCAAAAGGAGGAGTAGGTCGCCTCCTTTCGTGAAGTGGCTTCTAAAGTAGATCTTGTATACGTCCGAAAATAATACACGGTGAAGAGCAAAATCTCTCCCAATAGCTCTATAATGAGCACCGCCGTGCAACAACGTTCTTTCGAATAAGTGGGTCTTGGATCCCAAACCAGTCATAAAAAATACAGCGGCCCCGCAAACTTGCATACGTGCCAAATTAGTGATAGCAGATGCTACACCGTGGTTCAGAATTGCTTATGCTATCATCGAGAATGCCGAAAGGTAGCCATACTGATATACTGCACGAGAAGTAAGAATCTTGTGTATCGTATTATGGCCACTTAACTGTTTCTCCACTCCACTTAGCTCAAGAAAAAGCTGAGCATACAGATAGATGAATAGAGCGAGGACCATAAGCAATAAGTTAACATAAAATCCCACACTCGTAAAATAGCACGAGAGCATGCGAAAAAAATCTAGATTTTGCTAGAGTCGATAGACGTCTATGCTCATTATTTGTTGGCGATTTCCATTGGCTATCTTTGCCACCAGGGTTTGT
>BQNB010156500.1:0-15261 GCA_026074375.1 Tanacetum coccineum | reverse complement strand
TCTTGGTAAAGACTTTCTCAAATTCGTTGATAGTTGACAATTTACTAAAAATTGTATGGTTATCAACTCACCATATTACTCTGTGTATGAAGAGTTGGCTAGTCCTGAGCAAACGGCTACAGGTAAAGACGTGTCAAATCCGTTGTATGGCTGTGACGGTTTGCCAAAAACTGTTAGGGTATTCCAATTCACCCTTGATTCAAGTTCTGAGAAATTGGACTGGTTTTTGTTACACCAGGGTGTTTGTTTCACCAAAGTATCAACTAGCCCAAGAGTGAGTAGCTACTTGGTAAAGGCTTATTAAATCTACTTATGTTGCTGCAAAGACCGGAAGCTGCTGATTAGAGATATTGCTGCCTCATTTGATTCTGCTGTTCATTGAGATCATGTTGTTTCTTTTGATGCTGCTGTGGCTTCTTCAGTTTCTGCTCCTTGTATTATTGCTGCTGGTTCCATTGTTGCTGCTGGTTTTATGATGTTGCTGCTTACTTTGTTACTGCTGCTACTCAATCCTCTTGCTTCGTAACGATCTATCTAGAAACTTGGAATTAACGGAGTCAACACCAAGTTTAGGGGAGGATTGTTGGGAATTATTGAAAACGACTAAGTGTCATTTCTGCTTTTAGAGATATTCGTTTCTGCTAATGGCAACCGTTCCTGCTGATTATGTTCCTACTGGTCATGTTCTCATTTCTGCTGACAGATATAGAATCTGCTGATCTTAATTTATAGACGTGATTATATATGCAGGAATTATAAGGAATATATTAGAAGAGATTGATGTATATCTCTTACGCGTTTTTATGAGATATTTTAGGAAAAGATTGATGTATATCTTTAACGCGTTTTTAGGAATCTTGTTTAGCAATTTAGGGTTTCTTCTCTATAAAAGAAACCTTTAGCATTAGGGTTTTGCACGGAATTAAAAATTACAAAAACAATTTATTATCAATAGAGAGATCCATAGAGGATCATTGTTTATATTTCTTCTTCTTTATACTGCATTGTTTAGTTTTCCTCCGCCTAAAACAATTTGTTAGAGTCACTCCACAGTTAACTTTTGATTACAGAAGTACATATACAACCACAAAGGCTAGAAAGATCTATCTGTTCTGAGATCCTAACAGAAGCTCCTCGGGGTAATTCCAGTTTATAATGCCCACCGGAGGTTTTACCCACTCTTGAATAAAATCTTGAATGACCCAATATAACGGGGACTTAATTTCTCATGTTTTCCAAATCAAACAACACCTTTCCACGGTGATACTTTCAGCATAACTTTGTCACCCACTTCGAACTCCAAAGGTTTACGTCTCACATCCGCATAACTTTTCTGTCTACTACGAGCAGCCAATAATCGGTTCTTGATTTGCACAATCATCTCTGTCGTTTCGCGAATCATTTCTGGTCCCGTGAGTTGGGCATCTCCAACCTCACTCCAACATATAGGTGATCTACATTTCCTTCCGTATAGAGCTTCGAAAGGTGCAACTTTAATACTAGCGTGATAACTATTATTGTATGAGAATTCAGCCAAAGGTAAGTACTTATCCCAGCCACTACCAAAGTCAATCACGCCTATGCAACGCAACATGTCTTCTAATGTCTGTATCGTTCTTTCACTCTAACCATCAGTTTCAGGATGGTAAGCAGTGCTCATATCTAAATTCATTCCCAATGACTTTTGAAGAGATCTCCAAAACCTTGATGCGAAACGAGGGTCTCGGTCCGAAATAATTGACACGGGCACCCCGTGTCTACAAACAATCTCCTTCAAATACAATCGAGTAAGCCTCTCCATTTTATACTTCTCATTTATCGGAATAAAGTGACAGATTTTTAGTCAATCGGTCAACAATTGACCCAAATTTAATCATATCCAAATGGTGTTTCTGGAAGCTTTGTAATGAAATCCCATTGTAATCTCTCCTATTGTCCAAACATGTAATTTCCTTTTCTGGCTGCTTAAGTAATACCTGACGTCTTTTGGTGTTCAGCCTTGACCTAGCACATGACAAGCACTACTAGACATATGTCCCACAATGTCAGCTTTCATATTCGCCACCAGTATAACTTCCTCAAATCATGGTACATTTTATCCGACCCAGGATGAATGGAATATTTTGATTTATGAGATTCCAACATGATTAGACCTCTCAATCCTCCAAATAATGGTAACCATACTCGTCCTTTCAGACATTTCGTACCATCAGATCTAACTTCAAATGGCTCCCCCTTCGCCAAGAAATCCTTCGGCACAATAGTTACCCTCCTTTGCACGCTTCAACTTGTGCGTTCTGAATTTGCTCGGGTAAATTGTTATGTACCATTACCACTAAAGCACGCACTCGAATCGGTTCCTTATCCTTCCTGCTCAACGCATCAACGACAACATTTGCCTTTCATGGGTGATAACGAATAACACAATCGTAATCACTCAGAAGTTCAATCCATCTACGCTGCCTCATATTTAGCTCTTTTTGATCCAAAATATATGTAGGTCATTTGTGATCGGTGTATAACCGTACACTTAGTGGCCGTACACATAAGGTCTTCCAAGTCGAAGAGCAAAATTCCATACGCGCTACCCAAATTCAAGTCACACGGTCGTATAATTTTCTTTATTCTTTCTAAGTTGTCTAGAGGCGTACGCAACCTTTTCTCGTTGCATTAAAATAGCTCCAAATCCTTTAAGGGACGCATCGCAATACACAACAAAGTCTTCGCTTCCTTCGGGTAGTGATAATATTGGCGCACTATATAATTTCAGCTTCAATGTTTAAAATGCCTCCTCTTCGTCGTCGCCCCACACATATGACTTATTTTTCTGAGTGAGTTTAGTTAATGGTTTGGATATTAGAGAAAACTCCTTAATAAACCTTCGATAATAACCTGCCAAACCTAAAAATTGTCGCACTTCCGTTGGTGTAGTCGGTGCAGCCCAATTTTTAATGGCTTTCACTCTTCGCAGATAACATGAACTCACTACTATCAATCCCATGCCAAGGAATTGCATGAAAACAAGCCATAAATCACATTCGAAAACTTAGCGACAAACTTTTCGCTTCCTTAGCAAATCAAGATAGTCTTTCAATATGTTTACCATGTTCTTCTTTATTTTTGGAATAAATCAGAATGTCATCAATGAATACAATCACGAACTTATCAAGATACGGCTTGCACACGCGATTCATCAAATCCATGAATACTGCAGGTGCATTAGTCAGTCTAAAAGGCATTACCTGAAACTCATAATGTCCATAACGAGTTCTAAACGCTGTAATTGGAATGTCTTCCTCGCAGATACGAAGTTGATGATAACCAGAACGTAAATCAATCTTCGAATAAACACTAGAACCTTGCAGCTGATCAAATAAGTCATCAATCCTCGGTAATGGATATCGATTCTTGATCGTCAACTTGTTCAGTTCTCGGTAATCAATGCACATTCGGAACGATCCATCCTTCTTCTTCACGAACAATACCGGAGCTCCCCACGGTGACGAGCTCGGTCGAATAAAACCTTTTTCCGACAACTCTTGCAGTTTCTTGGACAATTCCTTCATTTCGGATGGTGCTAAACGATATGGCGCACGCGCCACAGGTGCAGCACCGGGAATAAGATCAATACGGAATTCAACTTGCCTGGGTGGCGGAAGTCCAGGTAATTCTTCAGGAAATACCTCGGGAAAATCTCGGATAACTGGAACATCTTCTAATCGCTTCTCCTTTGATTCTTGTTCAGTTACTTAAGCTAAGAATAGCTCACAACCCTTCTCGATATACTTTCGAGCCTTAATGCAAGAAACGATCTTTAATCGGGAATTATTTCTATCGCCTTTGATAACCAACGTCTTACCCTCCAAGGGAATCCTAACCTTTTTCTTTCCACACAAAATAGCGGCATCATATCGTGATAACCAATCCATCCCAATAATGACATCAAAAAAACCCCAAATAATCTTGCAAACCCTAATTTTATAATTCTTGAAATCTTTGAAAAATAACCAACCAACACTTGGATCTACCTTAGATAACCTTAGAAGTAAACTTAGAATACTTGGATCTTGCTAGAAATCAAAAGTTATGGAAGTGTTTGGGTGGTGATAGTGTGCCGTGAGCAAGGGGAGGAGAGGGAGAGAGATGTGTGAAAATTTTGTGGCTAGTGAAATGAGTTATAACCCTAAGTTGAGATAAGTGTTAGTATTTATAGCACAAGACTAGGGTTAGGAGGGTTAGATGTGTACACAAGTGACCAACACACACCAAGAGTGTGTGTGTTATGTGGTTCGGCCAAATAGGGCTCACAAGGACCAAGATGGTTCAATTTTTCTAGCCAAGGTTCATTATACTTGGTTAAGTTCAAAATTACTTATTCAAAGGTTTAGTCAAATTGTAAGAATGCATGTGATGTTTAAGAACTTGCATGCATGCAAATTACAAGACAACAAAGATGTCATTTTCTCATCAAGTATGCAACATGGGTGAGGCTTTCAAAATAAGATGACATTTCTTTTATTTTTGAGTCTAAGTACACTTGTTGTTGTAGTTTAGGCGTCACATTTGGCTAAGGAAAAGAGGTGAACGAAATTTTTAGTAGTATGACACGAGAAATACGATAACTTGAGTTTACACGAAAAAATTTCGAGTTTCCGGGGTTCCGTTTGGTCAAAAACGCGGAAAACGCAATTTAAGAGATAAAACCCTAAAATTAATATCGGAAGTGATTAAAAATCAAGAAACACTCAGGAAAGCTAATATAACACATATAATGCCTAAATAAATTTTTAACCGATGCCGGAACGCGTCCGATGACGTTTCTCAGTTTTTACGCAGTTTAGTTCCTCGGTAAACTGTCAGATTTAAATGTAACGAATAAAATTTAAAGTAGATGACCGGAGTGGGTCGGAAAACTAACCGGGAATTTATGGGGTGTGACACAACACAATTCAAATCATAATGAGTATTCATTCAATTATTGCATCAAACAATTTATAGGAACATTTAAAAGAAACAAGAAACGAAAGATAACAACGACACACGTAGAATTTAGAAATCAAAAGATAGTCATTTCATTAATCACAAACGAGTCACAAGCTGTATCGTCACACATTACATGTCACCATCTAATGCTATACAACTCCAAAAGACTAGTTCTACTAACTGACATCTCAGTTTAGTTAGTGATTTACAAAAGATACTACAAATGATAAACTAATCTACTAAGAGTCACTAGGTGGTCCACGTGGCTCGGAAGGTCCCTCGGTCCTATCAAAAGTAGAGTTATTCGATTTCTTTCTCGGACACTCAGTACCTTCATCATCGGATGGTGGCTTAGGAATAGCCCCAATGTGAACCATCTCCATATAAAACCTCTTGTTCCACACTCGGGACTCATGCAACCTCCCCTCAGTAATATTACGCTCCATACGAGCCCACGCTAACTTAGTCTTAGTCTCAGTCAATCCTTTCTTCAATGTGGCATTCTCCCCACTCTCCAACACCTTCAACCTCTCTAAAACATCACCCAAAACATGCTTAACGTTTCCCAAATCATGATTAGGTATCTCTCTCTTTTTCCCTGATCTTATTCTTTGATTTTAGAAGAGCAATCTCATTTGGCATGTTCCCAACTCAGCTTTCGTGACTCTAGATCGTGCACGGGACACCTATAAATCACGTCTCAATGCCCAAGGTGCCAATCCACCGACATAAGATGAGTCATGAGCAGAAGATAGCTCTCCTACCTCAAATACACCCGTCGGAAAGTCGCGAACAGCATAAGGCCTTTGGGTAATAGTCCCAAAAGTGTCCTCAGGTGCAACGTCGGCCTCCTTTTCCTCTGACTCAGAATCGGATGATACAGAATCAGATGACTCCGCATTAGGTGGCTCTGCATTAGGTGGCTTAGAATTGGATGACACACCTCCATGTGGTAGGGTTTTGTCACCCTCCACCTCATAAGGAAATATCAACTCAGCATCGTCATCGAGCTCAATCTCAACATCTTCGTCTTCAATATCCTCTAACCAACCAATCATAACACCGGGCTGATGTGGGTCAACATGTGGGGCAAATTGATTCACAAGCCCACTATTCGGTTCTAGTTCTTCTTTCGGGTCTTCTTCTGGATTTTCTTCATCATCACCATCATAATCAACTAAATCAACGTCGTCCGGAATGTCAACCATTTTGTTGGGATCATGGACATCCACAACTTGGTTCGGATTGGGAATAACTGGGTTTTCTTCGGGAATAGCTTCGTTCGGTTCATTAAGAGGGTTAGGGTTCTTCATGACAATCCGCGTCGTATAAATATATCGTATTAGTATTAAAATAATTACATAATTAACATTTATATTCAAAATAAATGAAAATCTCATATTACAACATATATATTTTTTTGCATATATATATCGATAAATAAATCCTTCTCATTCTTGTCCCGTCGGTAATTCGGAGATTTCTATTGTACCGTTATAGTCAAAAGATTTCAAAAATTCTTTCGTTCATTTTTCTTTTTGAAAATCTTTTGTTCTCTATAACTTAAGCTCTTGATACCAATCTGTAACACCCCCATTTTTCATATATCAGCGGAAGGGTCATTTGGGGTGCTACGTGTTAATACAACAACTCAAACATAGAAAATGACTCGAAAAGAGATGTTTTTAAACTCCTTCATTCGAAATAAAATTTACATCATAGGTCCCAAACTATTCATAATTCATACAACATTTTTGAAATGTATTCTTCGAATGATTTTCTTGAAAAGGGCCTTCAAAATATATGTTTCATTAATATCTCCAAATATCTCCATCACCGAATTACCTTCAAGGACCTGAGATAAAACATGCTAAAAAGTCAACAATAATGTTGAGTGAATCCATAGAGTTTATATATAAAACCATAAAAATATGTTGGGGTTCCCAACATCTAATCTCCGAACACAAGTATCATTTCTCAAAAATTTCAGGATATAACGATGTGGATCAGACAACGTTACAGGGGGATTATTATAAGCCTCATGAATCGAACGTTACCATATCATAAAAATGCCCACTATACATCCTCGCTATGAGTGTATATTATTCTCTATACAACGCATCCGTAGTGTCATTTTCCCGACACGAGACGATAGCTAGTCGTCACGGATTGGAGGTGGTAATCTCCAAATAGTACTATTTCTTGTATAAGCGTATGCCATTACCCGGCAATTAACAATTCATGATTTCCGCGGGTCTTTTATCTAGCGAGTTAATCTAACTTATAATAATCAAGGCTACTAGCATACAATCTCCCTTGTGTTCTATTTTAAAAACAAGCATGTTATCTCCCTCGCGGGTTTATAAAACAATTAAAGTGTAAAAATGCGAGGCTATGAACTCACCAAGTAAAGAAGAGGCGAGAGCAATCGAGAAATCGAGACCACGAGAAAATCCAAGAAATTATTCGGGACCTACATAATAAGTCGCGACATAATATTATAAAGTATTCCAATACTTACATATAGTTATACAATAACTAGTTTATAAAAATGCTAAACATGTGCAACATTGAACCGAGATTAAACCAAGGTATTTCTATCTCTAAATTGGTATATGACCTGCACTCATATCCAATTAAGTGCCCATTAAGTGTCGCTCATCCAATCTTAACTTTTACTAAGTGGTCACAACTTTTATTTCACAAGAAAGGCGGAAAACTTATGTTGCAGAATTTTTAGTCACATTCGCGGGGCAATATCTCTTAAACCGTAAAAGATATGAATGTGAGGTTTTCACTCCGGGAGAACTACATGAGTCTAGTTTTCAAAACTTTTGGCCAATCAACTGAACCATTCACCAATCCACGGGAAATGGATTTTTACTAACTGAAGGTCAAACCAGAAAGTTGGCTGGAATTCTAATTTCTACGGTTTTGGCCATAAATCCTAATCTAAGATAGCAATGGATGCAAGGCCAAGTGCTGGAGTTTACTTGGGAGGTCTAGTACTGCTCCATGCCTTAAAACCCAAACTTTTAGTCCATAAACCTAGAGGTTAAAACGTTTTATATCAGAAGGTCCAGATTTGACCTACGATCGTAATTTGACCATAACTCCTTCATCCGGAGGAGTTGGTTGAGTATCCAACTCACCACATCAAGACCTAAGTGTCTATTTTCCAAATATAAAATAATAAAAGTAGGTACAAGCCAAAAATTTTGAGAAAAAAGGTCGACAACAGTCCCTAGATGATCCTTCTAAACCTATTTTAAACTCATCCAAACCACCATCAATCATCATGCAAGGCTACTAATCATCTCCCAAACACATCCCATACACTATAACATAACTTTTTAGATCAAACCAAAGATTCACAAGATCAAGGACATGCATGCTTGAAAAGACCATTAATCAACCACATGCATTATCACAAAAATTAAACAATTGAAATTGGTAAATTAGGTGTACTTACAACACTAAGAATGAAAGTCAAAGATCAAAACACAATCCCTAAGTTGGGGGTGTGGGCTGCCGAAACCAACGAAGCAAGAACCCAAACCTTTCCTTGATTTTTATTTACCCAAATCCTTCACAATCGAACCCTAATTGCTTCTTTTACAACAAAAATCCCTAAAACATGAAAATGGAGAATCTTCTAGAATTCTAGGGTTTGTAAAACTTGATGCATGAAGGCTTTTCATTGATGAAGAGTGATTGGGGTTTGTTGTAGAGTTGATTTAGTGTAAAACAGAATGGATTTTTGGGGGTTTTGAAGATCAAATGATGGGTTTTGGTGGGTGAGGCGTCGAACCAGGGAAGGAGGGTGATGAATGATTTTTATCTGTGTTTTGGATTTGACAGTATGTGTGTGTGTGTCGATACATGTAAATAAAAAGGGTTAATGGACATGGGTCTTGAGCCTAAACTAGTTAATGGATCAAGTTAAGTGAAAATAAACATGAGGGTGTATGGCTTGGGCTTATGGCCGGTTCTAAAGCAAGAGGGAGGAGTGGGTTTTGGCCCACTTCTTCCTAACTAACGATACTTATAATTCTCGGGCCCAAAACCTTTCCTAGTCCGACACTTTTTCCTAAAACGCAAAATTTAACTCGATTGCACATGTAAACTTTAAAAAGTAAATTTTATATAAAATAAAGATATAATTGGCATTCGAGGCCAAAATATGGAGTAGTTGATTTCTCGTTGCTAAAAAACGGTTAATATTCTTAACGCATAGCACTTTTTCTTAAATCCGACGATTTTCTCCAAAATCGACAAAATAATAAAATGGAAAATTTTCTATAATTTAGAAAATAAATATATATAAGTCAAAATAAATAATGACCTTAAGTTTGGGTTCTTACAGTTTTCCCTCCTTTAGGAAGCAACGTCCCGGCGCTTGTCTTGCCTTGTCACGTGTCTTCTCGCAAAGAGATGAGGATACTTGTTCCTAAAAAAGTCCTCACGTTCCCACGTAAACTCCGGCCCCCGCCGCGAGTTCCAACGAACTTTGACTATAGGAATCCGACTTTGCTTTAGTTGCTTTACTTCTCTATCCGTGATTTCGATAGGTTCTTCGATGAAATGCAACTTCTCGTCGATCCTTACTTCGTCAAGAGGATTATTAAGATTTTCATCCGCTAAACGCTTCTTCAAGTTCGAATCATGGAATGTATTGTGAACTCCTTGAAGCTCTCGGGATAATTTTAGTTTATATGCCTCCGGACCTACTCTTGATAAAATCTTGAATGGTCCAATATAACGGGGACTTAACTTCCCACGTTTTCTAAATCGTACAACACCTTTCCACGGTGATACTTTCAGCATAACTTTGTCATCCACTTCAAACTCAAAGTATACCGTCTCACATTCGCATAACTTTTCTGTCTACACGAGCGGCCAGAAATAATAGTTTTTGTTTGCACAATAATCTCTGTCATTTCGCGAATCATTTTGGTCTCGGAGTTGGCATCTCCAACCTCACTCCAACATACAGGCGATCTACATTTCCTTCCGTATAGAGCTTCGAAAGGTGCGGCTTTAATACTAGCGTGATAACTATTATTGTATGAGAATTCAGCCAAGGGTAAGTGCTTATCCCAGCCACTACCAAAGTCAATCACGCAAGCACGCAACATGTCTTTTAATGTCTGTATCATTATTTTCACTCCTGGACATCAGTTTAGGATGGGTAAGCAAGTGTATATCTAAAATTCGTCCCCGGTGTGACTTTTGAAGAGATCTCCAAACCTTGATGCGACGAGGGTCTTGGTCTGAAATAATCGCCACGGGCACCCTAGTGCCTTTACAAACAATCCTCCTTTTCAAATTCATATCGAGTAAGTTTCCATTTTTTATTACTTCTCATTCATCTGAATTAAAGTGAGCAGGTTAGTTAATCGGTCAACAATGACCCAATTGAATCTATCCAGATGTGTTCTGGGAAGCTTTGAATGAAATCATTGTAATTTCTTCCCATTTCCAAACAGGAATTTTCCGGTTTGCTGAAGTATCCTGACGGCTTTTGGTGTCCAGCCTTGACTTTAGCACATGTCAAGCACTTACTGACATATGTCGCAATGTCAGGTTTCATATTCGGCCACCAGTATAACTTCTTCAAATCATGGTACATTTTATCCGACCCAGGATAAATAGAATACTTTGATTTATGAGATTCCAACATGATTAGGCCTCTCACTCCTCTAAGTAATGGTAACCATACTCGTCCTTTCAGACATTTTATACCATCAGATCTAACTTTAAATGGCTCCCCTTTGCCACGAAATCCTTTGGCACCAATATTTTCCTCCTTGCACGCTTCAACTTGTGCATTTCGAATTTGTTCGGGTAAATTGTTATGTACCGTCACCACTAAAGCACGCACTAGAATCGGTTCCTTATCCTTCCTGCTCAACGCATCAGCGACAACATTCACCTTTCCCGGGTGATAACGAATAACATAATCGTAATCACTCAGAAGCTCAATCATTTACGTGCCTCATATTTTAGGCTCTAATTGGATCCAAAACTATATGTAGGTTTTTTTTTTTTATTTGTTTTTTGTTCGGTGTATACGTACACTTAGTGCCTTACAAATAATCTTTCTCCATAGTCGAAGAGCAAAAATCCACGCTCTAATCAAGTCATGGGTCGTATAATTTTCTTCATTCTTTCTAAGTTGTCTAGAGGCGTACGCAATCACCTTTTTCGTTACATTCATAACAGCTCCAAAATCCTTTAAGGGACGCATCGCAATACACAACAAACGTCTACACTTCCTTCGGTTAGTGATAATATTGGCGCACTACCATAATTTCAGCTTTCAATGTTTGAAAATGCCTCTTTTCGTGGTCACCCACACAAACGGCTTATTTTTCTGAGTGAGTTTAGTTAATGGTTTGGATATTAGAGAAAAATCCTTAATAAACCTTTGATAATAACCTGTCAAACCTAAAAATTATCGCACTTTCGTTGGTGTAGTCGGTGCAGCCCAATTTTTAATGATTCGATCTTTTGTGGGATCACATGAACTCCTTCCTAACATTACTGGCTAGGAATTGCACGGAATCTAGCTAAAAAAGCACATTTCGAAACTTAGGTGACTACTTTTCACTCTTAGCAAATCAGATAGTCTTTAATTTCTTTCCACATGTTCTTCTTTATTTTTGGTATAAATCAGAATGTCATGCAATGAATTCAATCACAACACTTATCAAGATCTGAATGCACATGTGAGTTCATCAAAGCATGAATATGCGGTGAATTAGTCAGTTCCCAAAAGGCTTTTCTTGAAAACTCATAATGTCCATAACGAGTTCTAAATGCTGTAATTGGAATGTCTTCCTCGCGGATACGAAGTTGATGATAACCAGACCGTAAATCAATCTTCGAATAAACACTAGAACCTTGCAGCTGATCAAATAAGTCATCAATCCTCGGTAATGGATATCGATTCTTGATCGTCAACTTGTTCAGTTCTCGGTAATCAATGCATATTCGGAACGATCCATCCTTCTTCTTCACAAACAATACCGGAGCTCCCCACGGTGACGAGCTCGGTCGAATAAAACCTTTCTCCAACAACTCTTGTAGTTGCTTGGACAACTCCTTCATTTCGGATGGTGCTAAACGATATGGCGCACGGGCCACAGGTGCAGCACCGAGGATAAGATCAATACGGAACTCAACTTGCCTAGGTGGCGGAAGTCCAGGTAAATCTTCAGGAAATACCTCGGGGAAATCTCGGATAACAGGGACATCTTCTAATCGCTTCTCTTTCGGTTCTTGCTCGGTTACTTGAGCTAAAAATAGCTCACCACCTTTCTCGATATACTTTCGAACTTTAATACAAGAAACGATCTTCAATCGGGAATTATTTCTATCACCTTCGATAACCAACGTCTTACCTTACAAGGGAATCCTAACCTTTTTCTCACCACATAAAATAGTGGCATCATATCGTGATAACCAATCCATCCCAATAATGATATCAAAACCTCCTAGTTCAATAACCATTAAATCGATTGGAAAAGAACGGTTTAAAAGATTAAGTGTACACCCTTTTCACACATTATTGGTACTTACTACTTCTCCATCGGCCAATTCGACTTCATAGCTAGGAATAACTCATAACCTTTCTCGAATCAAAGGAATCAAGAGACAGAGTTAGCAATAAAAGAGCAAAGTTAACGCGTGATTTACACGGGCGAATTTCGAGTCAAAAGAAAGGCTAATACCATAATGGATATGCATAAACCCCATACTTTCCTAATTCGTTATTCACCTCTGAACGCATCTCGGAATTTTACCCACGTTACTCAAAGGAGGATTAGTCGAAAAGAAAGGATAGGAACGTCGAAACTTCAAGTCGGGTATCAATAGTCGATAAATAGATAAGTGTCCAAAGAATTTCATGACGAAAGAAAGGAAATAAGAAGTAGATAACAATTGTCAAGTAAGACCGCATCCACAGATGGGTAATTCGATTGGGAAAAGGATAAGGGTACATATGCAGATGTCCCTACTTGTACCACTTGCAAACCATACAAAATCTTGATTTTTCAGAATTACAGTTAAAAATTGATCTTTATCAAAATCTTACGGTGACTACTATTCAACCTTGCATGGCCCCTTCTAAATTATACGTAGGTGCACGACTATGTATAATTTAGGAATAGCAATGCAATGCTCAGTTCGTCAAACTAATGTCATCATATTTAAATGTATAATCATGCTTAATTATAAGATAGAAATCAAAAATGATTTTACAGAACCGTTCATAGTATGAAAGTAATTTAATTTACAAGATGTTTAATAAATAATTTTATGGTGATAGCAACTATTTATAATTCTCAATTAAAATAACTCATAAAATGATGACAATTTAAATTTTCTCAGGTGATATTATATTAACTTATTAAACAATAAGTGGTTTGCATGAGCGTAGTAAAGAGTGGTTCACAAAATGAATGGGTGAAATGATTACAATATGATAGGAAATGAGTTTAGCCAAAATCATCATGAGATCCATGATATCGATGGCGATTGAGAATACGAGGAGAAGAAGTTAGAACACAATTCAAATCATAATGAGTATTCATTCAATGATTGCATCAAACAATAGGAACAGTTAAAAGAAACAAGAAAAGAAAGATAGCAACGACATACGTAGAGTTTAGAAATCAAAAGATAGTCATTTCATTAATCACAAACAAGTCATAAGTTGTATCGTGACACATTACATGTCACCATCTAATGCTATACAACTCCAAGGACTAGTTCTACTAACTGATATCTCAGTTTAGTTAGTGATTTACAAAAGATACTACAAATGATAAACTAATCTACTAAGAGTCACTAGGTGGTCCACATGGCTCAGAAGGTCCCTCGGTCCCATCAAAAGAAGATTTCTTTAATTTCTTTCTCGGACGCTCTGTACCTTCATCATCGGATGGTAGCTTAGGAACAGCCCTAATGCGAACCATCTCCATATAAAACCTCTTGTTCCACCCATAAGATGCATGTAATCTCCTATCCACCATATCATGCTCCGTACGAGCCAACTCTAACTTCATCTCAGCTTCAACTAACTTCTTCTTCGAAGTAGCATTCTCCTTGCTCTCTAACACCTTCAACCTCTCTAAAACATCACCCAAAACATGCTCAACGTTTCCTAAATCATGATTAGGTATTTCTCTCTCTTTTTCCTCAGCTTCCGTGACTCTAGATCATACACGGGACGCCTATAAATCACATCTTAATACCCAAGGTGCCAATCCACCGACATAAGATAAGTCATGAGCAGAAGATGGCTCTCCTACCTCAAATACACCCCTCGGAAAGTAGCAAACAACATAAGGCCTTTGGGTGATAGTCCCAAAAGTGTCCTCAGGTAGAACGTCAGCCTCCTTTTCCTCTGACTCAGAATCGGATGATACAGAATCAGATGACTCCGCATTAGGTGGCTCTGCATTAGGTGGCTTAGAATTGGATGACACACCTCCATGTGGCAGGGTTTTGTCACCCTCCACCTCATAAGGAAATATCAACTCAGCATCGTCATCGAGCTCAATCTCAACATCTTCGTCTTCAATATCCTCATTATTAACACCATCATTCTCCTCTAACCAACCAATCATAACACCGGGCTGATGTGGGTCAACATGTGGGGCAAATTGATTCACAAGCCCATTATTCGGTTCTGGTTCTTCTTCCGGGTCTTCTTCCGGATCTTCTTCCGGATCTTCTTCCGGGTTTTCTTCATCATCACCATCATAATCAACTAAATCAACGTCGTCCGAAATGTCAACCATTTCGTTGGGATCATGGACATCCACAACTTGGTTCGGATCGGGAATAACTGGGTTTTCTTCGGGAATAGCTTCGTTCGGTTCGTTAAGAGGGTTAGGGTTCTTCATGACAATCCGCGTCGTATAAATATCTCGTATTAGTATTAAAATAATCACATAATCAACATTTATATTCAAAATAAATGAAAATCTCATATTACAACATATATATATTTTTCCATATATATATATCGATAAATAAATCCTTCTCATTCTTGTCCCGTCGGTAATTCGGAGATTTCTATTGCACCGTTATAGTCAAAAGATTTCAAAAATTCATTCGTTCATTTTTCTTTCTTTTTTTTTGAAAATCTTGTGTTCTCTATAACTTAAGCTCTTGATACCAAACTGTAACACCCTCAATTCAGCTCGGTCAGCGGAAGGGTCCAATGGTGTTACGTCGTAGCACAATAACTCAAATCATAGAAAA
>BQNB010156499.1:0-15261 GCA_026074375.1 Tanacetum coccineum | reverse complement strand
TCACTATTATCAAACAACAAAACCTATGAACTCACCAACTTTATGTTGACACTTTAGCAATGTTTTTCTCAGGTGTCCTGTGTTACGGGATATATATGGAGTCTGCATTGGTATAATGGCATGTAGAGGTCTATCTCTCATATCAAGCCCTCTGCATGCCATGAAGTCACAATCCCAAATCTTGTCTTCCGCTACAGAGGATTTGGGGGTGTGACATGCTAATTGTGTACGCATAGCTACTTCCCGCTCCCTTATTCCTAAATCCTCTAAGGGTTTTATTTTATTATTGGTGACAAATAAATTAAGACCTTATTTGGATCTTTCGATTCGATCTTACTTGCATTTGCCTTGTCTTCACGTATCCCTGTTTTGCCTCCAAAAAAATAATAAGTGTTTAGACACGTAGTTTTGTATTTTTAAGGAATAAATTTTGACTTGATCGAGCATGTTGCGCTCTAGCTTGCCCCTTAACTTATATAAATTTAAGCTTTTGCTAGTCTTTTATACAAGAAGCTTTAAAACGCGAATTCTAGCTTGAAAAAGTCAAGAGTTTGCAAGTTTCCATGATAGACTTTAAATATGCAAAGTTTGTTTTTATTAGACTAAGCATTCGCGGATCTTTTTAGTAAAGATTTTAAATTTGCGAAGAAAAAAAATGATAGAGTTTTATATAAGTTAGATGCTAAACATAGAGTAGTTGGATCTCTTTCAAGCTCATAGAGGTTAATTGTGGCTTTTTGCTCCCACCAGCTTAATAAACATTATATAATTGTTGAATAAATAAAATAAACCCGGTTTAGACCAACATTAGTTTGAAATCCTTTCCTAAAGAGACGATATGGTGAGAATAAGGTCCACATTAAGGTTCTAATTTCGCACAATTTAGGGGTTATCCTTTTTATTTCATCCGAAACAATCTCAACTACAAGTCCAGAGACGGAGGCTTTATTTAGATAACCCCGGAGTCAAAATTTAGCTTTATTATTATTGCAACATTATTAAACCTTGGTCCTTTAAACAACTGCCACATCGGTATGCGAGCTGACCATGGTCCAAGAGTCTTATTTCGACCTCGATGATCCTCGACCTTTTTGAAGGCCGCAACATCGGTTGTGAGCCGGCAAGATGCAACAAACTTTTATCAGTCTCGGATTATTACTATGTGCCTTATTTAGAAGACTGCCACATCAGTTGTGAGCCGGCAAGAGGCAGTAAACTTTTATCAGCCCACAGTTTTTATTATTATTATTATTATCACCTCCACCTTTTAAATGACTACCACATCAGTTATGATCCGGCAAGAGGTAGTGGTCTTATTTCGGCTTCGGTTTATTACATACCTATTATTATAGCCAAATTTCAAGTCCTGTGGTCTTTTAACTACCTAAACAACAGTAGCGAGCCGTCAGAACATAGCCAATTTTCCCCACAAAACTATGACAAAACCTCAAATGTACCTACCTATCACAGGAAGGAATCTCTACGAAGTGATTTAAACTAAAAATCACAAAAACCAAAGTAAACTTATATTTAATTCAACAATTATAATGTTTATTAACGAGATGGAAGCACAAAAGCCACAATTAACCTCTATGAGCATTGAAAGAGATCCATCTAATCTATGTGTTTAGCATCTAACTGTATCAAAAACTCTATCATTATTGTTCTTATTAATTCGCAAATTTAAAATCTTTACTAAAAAGATCCGCGAATGCTTAGTCTAATAAAAACAAACTTTGCATATTTAAAGTCTATCATGGAAACTTGCAAACTCTTGACTTTTTCAAGCTAGAATTCGCGTTTTAAAGCTTCTTGTATATAATACTAGCAAAAGCTTAAATTTATATAAGTTAAGGGGCAAGCTAGAGCGCAACATGCTCTATCAAATCAAAATTTGTTCCTTAAAAAGACAAAACTAACTGTGTCCTAAACAATTATTATTTTTTTGGTGGAAAAACGGGGTTACGTGAAGACAAGGCAAATGCAAGTAAGATCGAATCGAAAGATCCCCCATACTAGAACTACACACTGTCACCCCATACTAATTTCAAGGCATAATCCAAATATTAAGGGGTCTCTACGCTAATCTAAAGCCGTTTATTACTTATGCTAATAGATAAACGTTAATCTATAAGTTCTAGGATATCGGATTCCCATAAATAAGCATGTGAAGGATTGAAGATCGAGTGAACGATGGACAAAATCACGAGCATGAGAGTCTTCAAAATCCGGGCAATCCTGGACATAAAACACAAAACACGAAACACGAGAAAGGAGAAGGCGAGCCTCCTCACATAATAACACACTTATTCAGTAGATATTAATACTAATATACTACTACTAGGGATAAGCATGGGTTTCCACCCACGAAGCGCTTGTTTTTGTCCGATCTCTAGCCTTGATCTCCCAAATCATCGAAATATTAGGACGAAAACACGTGAAGAGAATACTTCCATCGGATATTTCATATGTGTCAGACCCCCATCACCGCTCTAAAGAAGAAAAATGAAAAAGCGGAGATGCCGGGGTCAAAAATGATATCCTCACTCCCGGAGGAGAGAGGAAGAGATGAATTCACCGGATAAGTGAAATAAGGAAGGAAGATTCGGATAACATATGTGAAGGAAAGATAATTTCGATCCTCAAAGAGTAATCTCACATATGTTGGAGGAAAAGTGTTCTCATGAATGTCGGGGTCGAAAACTTTGACCATACTCTTCAAAATCTTCTATTATCAAGTTTCATCCTTTAAACTTCTCGATCATGATTCTAGAAAATACATTCGGGGAGGGAGATTAGGGATAATGTCATCAATAAGCAAACTTTAAAGGTAGATTATATCTCCCTCCGAATCGTGATAATCGTTCTCAATATCCGTAGAAATATCCATATCAAGAAAAACATCGATCTCATCAATTTCGCCTCCTGGGTCGAAACACTCATCCTCATTAGCATCGAAAAGGTGTGACTAACAAAGCCAGCTCATCAAGGTTAGAAACAAAGAAGGCACTTACTCTCGATGTTTCTCAATCACCTCATCAAAAAGAGGAATTACGTCAAGGTTTAGCTTGACTAGAGATAAATCTGTCCACGAATTCGAAAAGAGGGTTCGAGTAAATTTTAACATTGTCTTCCGGAACGTCCTCATCGGATAGTGACTCGTCATCACTAGAGGTAAAATTGTCATTTGAATCGAAAAGATGGTTAGGGAAAGTCATGGATTTTTCCTTATAAACGTTAATGGGAGAGCAATCATCACATGAAGGTAAATCTCTAATATCAAACCCAGATGCGATCCTCGACGTCATCTTGGGAATGAACAAGGTCCTCAACACTAGACTTTATGAATTCGTCTGATTCCTTTTCAGGAATAGTTCTAAGATGCTCGTCCTCCAATATGAGAGAGTCCTCGGGCTCCAAAGTTGGTAAAACGGGTGTGATTGCAATAGACGAGGGTATTTGAGAAATAATTTCATTCAAAGAAATAGTACTCTCCTCATAATCATAGTCATCATCGTAATCATAGCAAAAAGATTTGAAATGTTGTGAAGGATAAGTACTAAGATTAGCCACCTGCTCTAGACGCCGAAGCTCTTTCTTTTTATTAATCTCAATACTCCATATCCATTGAATTTACCTTTAATCTCATTAATTATATTTTCACATTCCCTTCTAAAACAAATATCAATTTTCTCATTATGATAATCTTTAATCTGTAAGTCATTCTTAAACTTAACATTTCATCTAAATAATGCTGCTTCAGATCCTCTATTTCTTGGATACTCATTTCTTGAAGAGGTGATTGATCGATATTAGCCGCCTGCTTTTGTTGAAATAGCTTTTCACAAAATGATTGCATCATTTGAAGAAGTTCATACATCTTTTACTGATTAAAGTTCTCTTGAATACTCGGAGGTTGATGATTGATGGATATTGTGGGGGTTGGTCAAAACCAGAATAGTAAGAATTATGCTCAAAGTGGTTTTGATTCATCGGTTGACATTGAAAACTTTCATGAGGACCCCCACAGTTTTCACAGCAAAGATATTGTTGAGAAAAACTCGATGAATTTTGTGGATAATAATTATCACTAAAGTTTTGATTGTAGCTCGGTCCTTGCTCATAGACAAGCGGGAACCGTGGCGGACAATCATAGCCATAGTGAGAATCTTTCCCACAATAACGTCACACACGATAATGATCTACCTAGGTTGTGGAGGTAAGCAAAAAAATTTGGAAGATCAGTGAAAGAATTCGGAATTGAATCATTAACGAATGAATTTCCAGCTTCAGAATTGCAAAATGAACAAAGTCCATCTCCAAGATAATGTCCACACCTCACACATGTACACCGTTGACAACGTACACCATCTTCTAACGGATCTTTACAATGAAAACAATGAAATTGGTTGAACGAAGATGTTTGGGGTTCTCAATGTGGGTTAGAAATATCAGGAGTTTGATTATAAGAATTTGGATTAGAGTCATAGACGGGCTCATCTCCGAAACTCACATTGGTACAATGCTGACAATTTCCACCGTTAAACGGACCTACACACCACGAGCATCTTGAAAACCAAGACATTTTGAAGAATTATCAGATAAGAAGTTAAAGAAGAATAAGAATTAAAATGTTAAGAGGATAAAGAAGAATATTTATAGATTTTTCAAATAAAACATAAGAAATAATAAAAATTAAGAAAAATATTTTTGGTAACCGAAAGTCAAATGTGTATGGTAGCTCTTTAGAAAATGCACGAAGAAGCGGAGGAGCGGATAAGCGCGAAGCGTTTTAAAAACCTTCTCCTTTCGGGTTGAAGTTCGTAGGAACGACCCTCCTTAATAACCTTCTCTTATTTTTTAACTAAATTATGTAGCCGAAAGGAGACAATTAACAAACGCTATTTTCCAATATTAAATAAAAGAAAAATAAAATAAAATAGAAATATTTTTGTATTTCAATATAAAATAAAACAAAAATTTTCACAGGGAAAGGATCTTACAAGCACTAAACACTAACCAATTCCTAAAAATATCGCTACAACCAACCTCGTCCCCGGCAGCGGCACCATTTTGATGTTCGTCTACACACGTATCAAACAAATAACCCTCAAATGTATAATATATATAAAATACATATACGTAAGCTAAGTATCTTACAAATTATCCTTAGGAAAGAATAATTAGTAATCAACCGGGAATCGAGCTTGATTATCATAAAAGATTTGGGTTTGGTTTCTAAATCTAATAACGCAAAGGGGAAAGTAAATTAAAGGCACGCTAATTTAAAAAGGCACAATCAAAACATTAAGCATTAAAACGATAACGGGAATTTAAAAACGCGACTAAAAACCTAAATTATCAAATTTTAACCCTAAAAATGTAAATTTCAAATCTAAAAGTCCTAAATGAATAAAAATAATTTTTGAAAACGAAATTATAATTTTTAGACTTTTATTTTATTTTTTATGAATTTAAAACTAATTTAATCTAAAAATATTATTAAAAATATTAAACTAATTATTAAAAATCTAGAAAATTTAAGAAAGATGCTTTTAACTATTTAAAACTTAAGAAAAATAAAACTGGAAAATAAGGTGAAACAGATAAACAGTTAAAAAGCAAATAAGCTAAATAAGCTTAAAACTAAACAGACTATAATAATTAAATGATGCATGCATATAAATGATAAAGACCCTAGGGCAGATGGTAAAGGCATTGTGTGTGTGAAGGGGAGGTCGCAGGTTCGAGTCTTGGACCTTACCTTTTTGCAAAAACATTTTATTTTTGATTTTCTTTTTGAAAAAGCTACAAAATAAGCAACAACAAGAAACTTTAATAAAGAGACTTTTTGACAAAACTTAAAAATAAGCTAGAAAAAAGCTAAAAAACAGACGACAGATATGTTTATTAAGGTTTTGAAATAACAAGCTAAACTAATAGGACTTAAGGACTCTAAAAGCTAAAAGACAAGCAAATAAGCTAAAAATAGATTTGACCCTAGACCTAATAAGCATAAAGGAACGAAAATAAGCTGAAATACTCTAAAAAGCTAAAAAGACAGCAGACTGTAAGAAAGACTCAAAAGGACTAATTCAATACTTTTTAAGCTAACCTAAGAACTTAATAAGCCAAAGAGATAAGCTACAAATGGAAAACAGATTTAGACTAGGACTCAAAGAACACATAAAAGCTGATTTTAAGCAAAATGATTAAATAAATAAGCTGAAAAAACGAAATTGAAATTGACAGAGCAGTTTCTATATTTTTGGATTTTTAGATTTTATGACTACTTTGCAGCTTCAAAATAAGACTCAAAAAGACTTTTAACCAACTAAAAACTCAAAACAGATGTAAAACAGACCATAATAAGCTAAATTAAACAAAAGATTATCAAAGATAAGCTAAGACCTAACCACTATTAATCTGCAAAAGTGAAATTTTTAAGGAAAAACTAACAACTAGACTTGATTTGAAATGCATGAAAAATGTTTAACTAAAGACTGAAACTCAAATCAGATGAAAAAAGATGCATCTGAAACTCATTTTGAGCTTAAAAAACCAAACCACAAACAAATTTTTAAATAATTTAACTAATAAGCAAAATTAGAAACTTAAAAACTAGCAGACATGGATTTTTGATAAAATGGAACTCAAAACATAATTCTAGCTTATTAAAACTATCCTAAAGACTTAATTAGAGCTTATTAAAACTAACTTAATAACCAAAAACAGATTAGAACCTCATTTGACCCATTTTGAAACCTTAACCCAAACACTCCTTTAACTTTTGAAATTCCATTTTTAAGCAAAAACAGAACAATCTAAGCTTTAATAAGTGAAAACAGATGGAGTTCTTAACATATTAAGTACAAATAAGCAACACTCTACCACAAATAATCAATAATCAGTAAGCTACATCATTTAGCTAAAATAAGCTAAAATAGGCAGGTTTATGAAAACACTTAAACAAAAGACATATAAGCTAAAATTATAACTAATAAGCAAGAATGAGACATAATAAGAAAAATTAAGCAAAAATAAGCAAAGAATAAGCAGTAAATAAGCAAAACAGACTTTAAGCTTAAAAAGAGAAAAGGAAAAGTATACCTTTATCCTAGCTCAAACAAGGATTATAAATGCTCAAATGAGCTTATCTCCAAGCTGCTTAAGGAATAAGCTATGTGATTAGTAATTTTTTGTCTTAACTATATATAATAAAATATATAATAAAATATATAATAATATATATAATCTAAAAAAAACAACAATCAATAAAACCAGGAAGTAGTATAGAATGTTCCCGGGTCGTTTATCCCCAACGAGGCTGGACTGGTGAATCGATACAGTCGGAAGATTGGAGTTTGAATGAGAGAAATGATTTGAGAGTGTGGAAAGCTAAGTTAAACAATAACAAATAAAAACGATTAAGAAAAACCTAAAAATTATGAAATTAAGCTGAAAAACGAAAGCACGAATCCCGAACAAGGGGTCAAAAACCTAAAATCTTCAAAATTAACCCTACAAAGAAATTTTTACTTCTAAACTACTCTAGAGGACTAATAATGAAGAATGAAAAAGACTAGACTGAAAACGGAGGTCGTTTGACCCAAAAACGAGTCAAGACAAAAACCGTACCCGAGCCCCGTTCTTTAAAAATCAAAAAGTTACAAAAATGACCCTACGAAAATTTTTGTATTTTTCCTACGTACTATATGACTAAAGAAAATTTTCTAAAAAAGAAAAATATTTTTTTGATAATTTTTGTATTTTTTATGAATTTTTAAAACTTTTAACTAAATTAAATTATAAAAAATACTAAACTATTTTTAAAAATTCTGAAAATTTTTCCTAAAATACTAGACCTAAAATACTGCCTACGAAAAATAAGAAACCCAAACTCGGCTTATAAATAAGCCGAGAATAAGCTGAAAACAGCTTATGGCTTATAAAGGCCAAAAAGAGGTTAAATATTAAACCACTTGGGACTCTAACAGAGAAGTCCCAAGGCGCAGCGGGTAACAACGTAGTTATAAAGAGATGTGGTATCGAGGGTAGAGGCCCGGGTTCGAGTCTTGCTCACCCGGGTCACCCCTTGTCT
Organism: Tanacetum coccineum; assembly: GCA_026074375.1. Lineage (NCBI taxonomy): Eukaryota > Viridiplantae > Streptophyta > Magnoliopsida > Asterales > Asteraceae > Tanacetum > Tanacetum coccineum. The sequence continues at coordinate 7,160 of BQNB010156499.1, read as the reverse complement.
CCTCTCTTTTTTTTTTGAAAACTTTTTAAAGCAAACTTGTTAAGCTCCTTGAGCTTAACAATTTTTAAAACTACAACTTTTTTAGAAAAGCTAAGAATAAGCTGAAAAAGGGCTTTTAAAAATGGACAGTAGCTTAAATAAGCTAAAAGGCAAAAATGGCTATTGGCATTTGACTTTTTGGACTAATAAGCTAAAGTTTGGACAAATAAGCTTAAAGGGGGACCTAACCTAACTTAGATAAGCACCTATGGGCTAAAATCTACAACTAAATAAGGTAAAAAAAAGGCTTAAACTAGACAGAAACTTAAATTAAGCTTAAGGCTTAATGTGGCTTATGGCTTTTGACAGTTGGCACAAATAAGCAAAGAAAATGAGAAAATAAGCACACACAGCTTAACACTCAAATGATATGAATTACTAGGAACAAAAATAGGCAAATAAGATAAGCCCAATAAGCCAAAAATTGGCTTAAACCCTCAGCAGTACTAACTTAAGAGTTAGTACTGCTAGAGTAGTTTTCAATCCTAGGGACACAAGTTTTGGCTTAAAAATAAGCAACAAAAAGGGCTGCTTAAGGTCTGAAACAAACAGGACTTATCAAATAGCTTATTGGCTTTTTAGAAAAGCCAAAAGCTTGGGCTGAGTTTAACAAATAAGCTAGAAAAACTGTTTTGAATGTGGTGGTTTAGCACCAGGGGAAGTAATAAAAAAGAGAAGACTTAATTTTGACAGCTTAAAATAAGCTGCCAAATAAGCTCAAAATAAAAAACAAGGTTAAAACAGATTGAGAAAGGCTTAAGAAGAGCTTATATTCACCATTCCATTTTCTAAAAAACAAGTTAAAACTGCTGAATCTAGTTCTTGAAAAAGAGCTTTATCTTTAAAAAAAATGACAACCAATACTTGGCAGTTTTGCCTTTAAGTACACAAATGACTCAAAGCACTTTTGACAACTTGTTTAGACACTCAAATGATACAACTTTTTAAACTAAAACTCAAGTTTACAATGGCTTATCCAAATAAGCCATTGTATCTCTTTTAAATCCAACAATCTTAAAAAACAATTTAGAAAACTTGAAGAACAACTTTTGGTCTTAAAAACTCTTTGAAAATAGACTCAAACAAGCTAAAAACTCAAGCTAAAGTTAGCCAAATGGTTACAACCCATGTCATTGCCATTTTGACCCGTTTTAATACTTAACCCAAACACCCCTTTATATTCTAAAAACAATTTTTAAAGCTTATACAAACTGATTTAAGCTAAAGATTTTAAGGACTACTACTAACTATGCAATATTAAGCAATAAAAAGTGAAAAGCAATGAGAGATAAGCACTTTTAATAAGCTAATAAGCTAATGACAGAAAAGCTATATTAGGCAGTTTTAAACAGTTTGGCAAGAAAATGAAATACAAGCAACTAAAAGGTATTTTTAACCATCATTAAACACAAATAAGCATAATAGAACATTAATAAGCTAAAAACAAGCAATAATAAGCAATGCTACAGTAACAATAAGCAAAATTTAAAAAGAAATCATACCTTTAATCCTTGCTCAAAACAGGATTAAGTGAAACCTAATTAAGCTCTAAAACCTACCCATTAGCTTATAAACAAGCTACACTAAGCACCCAATGAGCCATCCATAATTGCTCATTCATCCACTTGATCCAACAGTAACTTTTCTTTTTCCTTTTTTTAATTTTTCTTAAACTTTTGTATCAAAGTGTTAAAACAGGTTATGAAGAGACTTATATTAAGCTTAAAAGTGAGCTTCAAGAAAACAAGAATTTGGACAACAATTTAAAAGGGTAAACTGAATTTTTATAAAAAAGGAGAATGCAAGTACATCAAAGTTGAAATGAGTTAAAACTAAACTGAATTACATAAAAAAGCTAACTAAAAACTACTTTGCCTCAAGGGGCTTACAACAGCTTAAATAGTAAAAACGAGCTAGGGTTTTGGACTTGGTCTTCTCTTCTTGTCTTTTCTTGGGTGTGTTTCTTTGTAGACACAGAAGATAACTTGTGTGTTTGTTGTGAGAGTGTAGAAAACACAAACAAATCATGGCCCTTCGTTTTCCTTTGTGCCCAAGTCGTTTAATCTCAACCCTTGATGAATTTTTGAGGGAATTTGGATTGCCAGCTTGGCACATCCATGTGGGGGGTGGGGTAAGTGTTGGTGATGGTTTTGGATGGATGTGGGAGGTCAACGAGGTATGAAAATGACAGGATGTGGGGTTGTGGGATTTGGCGGGAAAGCAATGTAGGAGATATACAGTACTTTTAAACTCCAGGGTGAAGTTTGGGAGTTTGACAGGTTTAGTCCCTCATGGTTATAACATTGGTTGCATCACACGTCCTTGTGTTATATGAAAGTTTGGACATTGGCAGTTTCACCCCCCAAGAGTTATAAATGGTATTGCATCCATGGTCCTTGTGGGTTATGACTTTGGAAAGGTGGCAGACTTGGCCCTTGTGGTTAATACTTTGGGCATGTGGCAGTTTTGGCCCTTGCAAGCATTTTCTCTCTTTTCCTTTATAAAATAAGTTAGGGACTTGGCAGAATTGGTCCCTAAACTTATTTTTCTTCACTTTTTGACTTCTGGATTTGTCGGGGTTGACTTTGGTTGACTTTTTCAAACTTGGGCTTTGACTTGACTTTGTCTTTTCCACGCTTTTCCATTCCGTGTCCGGTTTTGTCGTTTTGGCTTCGTTTTTCGTCCTTTTCTTAGATATCCGTTCCTGCACAACACAATTAGCAAAACAAGCATATTTTTGGTATTTTAAGTCCGTTTTTGGTTATTTTAACTTGTTTTTAAAGGTAAAAGGTATGTGTAATTAAACACATACTCTCTGCTACAGACACTATGGCATACTATATCTACATAAACCAAAACAAGAGTTTTAATAAAAAAAGAAAAAAAATCTGGAACTTGAAGAACAAAGTATTTGAAAACCTTGTTTTCTAGGAGAATAAGAGGCCACTGAACTATAAGAAGAGACCGAGAACTTTGAGGCATGTGAAGCACATTGTGTTCCCTGTATACAAAGTGTATCATAAAGTTAGAAATTTTTTTAACCAGTAAGCCGTGTTTTAGCAATTATAAAGACACTCACTCATTAGTAATATAATCTTCCTCCCGAAGATTATTCACAATCTCATTCCAGAAGGGTGAAAATCGTGCAGCATTCTCTTTCTCCATATCCTTTACCTAGAGGACATTAACATTTTATGTGACCATGATTATGAAAATCTTTTGAAAGTTATGGTAATCATCATTTTCATCTTACCTGAGCATTCTCCATAGGGGAATCCCTGTAAAATCTTACTACGTATTGATATAAATTTTCAAAAAATAGTTTGTAATAAAGAGAGATCAAGAACACCTTCTAGCTATAGTAATGTGGAGATTATCCATAAATGCTTTAGGTAAACTCTTGAAGTTTTTGTGGACATCATCGATAGACTTAATCTAAAACCATTAAAAAGCAACAATATAGTTAAACCTTAATGTCAACAATATAATACTATGAAAGTATGAAATACAAACTACTTCGGATAAATATGTAATATTAACTTTACCTCACCAACAAAATCCCAAGCTCCGAGCAAGAAAGCCACAACACCAGATATAACAGTATAAATGATGTGGACAGCTAAAAGATATACCTGCAACGTAAAGGATAAGCAATGCAGAAAAATATATAATACTCTTGTCAAAATCACAAGATGTTCACTAAATACGTGACACACAAAAGGACATAATGATGATATCTAGATCATGAAATCTACAGGGTCTTATTTGAGGTTGAGAACTTACACAAAACACAACTACCCAGAAGCTACCAATAGCCAAGACCATATGCATGTCTGTATGTGAAATGATAGAATTGTAAAACGGCATTAGCAAAAGGATTCAAGTTTCAGGCAAATAATGTTCAATAGCACAAAACACAACTTACTTTCTAATACGATGTCCCTACTTGAAGTTACCAAGGGAATGATCTGCAAACAATAGTATAATTTAATCAGAAATATTGAATTACACGCAGAAGACCAAAGCAAGTTAGTTACCAGGATAAAATAGGAAAATGTAACGCTGATCCCCAGTACAAGAAGCCAGAAGAGCATATACCTGATATTCACAATGCATTAGCCCTAATATGATTTAACAAAAGAAAAATTAAAATTTTAAATAAAGGGATGAAAGCCGTTACTTGATGTAATCAGTTCTTGCTTCAACGAGGTCACGTCCAACATAACAATCCTCCTTGTTATACAAACCCGACACGAATGGTTATTACATTCAGAAACTGTAAAAATTGATAAAATACAGAACCAAAAGTAGAATGCCAAACCTGAGGAAATTGCCTGGGGAAACGACCTACAAACGAATTTTTACACCAGTTGAGCACAAATGCCAACTTGCTCTGATATGATTCAATAGCAGCATAGATCACCAAAACCATAATATATATTACGAAAATGATCAGCTGTAAGTATGAATTGGTGTTCACATGGAGACCTATCCTGAATTTAGACAGCACAGAAAATCATGTAATGATTTAACTATAATATATGAGAATTTACAGATATAGGAAAACCAACTTGGAAAATACACATACATGTAAAGGAAGCATATCGAAAGGGTAGCCCACATAAACCATATGAAACGTTCAATTATTCCTGTTGTAGAATGGGCACCATACATCATCACAAGGTCCAAAACACCTGAAAATGTAACAATAACAAACTTATAACTAAAAATAAAAAAGTTTTAAAAATCACATTATTTTTCAATAAAAATGTAAAAGTTGACAGTTACATTGAACCAGCTTCATAAAAAAAAATGTTGGGCCTAAACTAAGAACACCGCGCCGTGTCTTGAAGTTGAGTTTTCCATCATTCCATGCTATTATTACCAGTCCCTGTGAGGAGGAAGCTTATTAGTATCCAAAAACGTAACATTTCAAAGAAATTGTGACGATGTGGACAACCTGAAACATCATGACAAGGAGTATCCACAACCGGTGGAAACTATAGTAAAGATGAAGAAACGTCCGGCGCTCAATAAATAAGGTTTTTCCATGTCCCTGAAACGGACAAGTCAAAAGGTGGTCAAAGACAGTTACATGACCTTGCTGAAGGCTTCGAAAAGAATGATGATTCTTTGTTTAAAGGCCAACCAAGTTGTTCAAAACAATCACGGGACCTGGAACAGAAAAATATAAATGATAGCTACAAACAAGAAAAAATATAAGGCATAAGAAATGCAAGAAGGCATTTAGAAACATAAAGCTTACCAGAAGTACTCTTTAAAATCATCATAATTTCTCCATGTGGAATACGGAGCATTTCCATCTTTGTTGACATCAGCCTCCTGTAAAATTCACAAATTTCCGGAACACCCCTTAAATACGTAAAATGACAGCGATATCTAATCATAAATTTAAAAGCAATATACATCAACTTAAACTAAGTAATGGAAAGAACATCGTCTGTTTGCTAATCACTACTACATATAATGCATAAATATTTATTCTTAATCTTTAGAAAACTAAAAAGGGAGTAATCGTTAGTCCCTAAAACACCCCTTTACAGCTTAAATTTCAATCTTTTGTTTACTTCCCACATAAAAACGTTTTTAAAAAATAGCTTTTGAAATAGTTGCCTTAATAATAGTTTTTGTTTCTAAGTTTAATGTTGTTTCTAAAATCGCTCGATCTTTACATTTTTTTCTTCGTTTACAAATTCATCACAATCTCGTTCTCAATCCTATTTTATCCCAACTTATTAAACTGGAATCTGTATGATGTGGCTGTCATCTTTTATTATGATAAAGACTTGTCAACGTCAATTTCTAAACGTTACATGAAACACTTGACCACAATATCTCATTTATAACTATGTGCCCCTAAAAAATCCGTCGTTATGCATGGGTACATGCCGAGTTTATCTTAAAGTACATTCCATACTACCAAAGCAGGTTCTGCGAAAAATTTAAGGCGTACCAAAGCGATAACATCATAAAGAGGGCAAATGACTTGTTTGAGATACGAAGCACCATCACCTAGTAAACAACTCTCAGCTCGCTTTGCATCTTTCTGGCCCATTATGCCATCCAATTCTTTTCCCATCTGTTGATAGAACTTTGAGCAAGCAGTTAAAGCAGCTTAATCAATTTATGTAATTGAATATAAAGAGCTATAATACTTACATGATGAAATATGTAGCATAAGCATTCCGGAAGGAATCGAACATTGGCAGCTTCACCCCATATCAAATAGTACAAAGAGATATAAAGTATTTGATCATTCTTGGTAACCTCTTTTCTGCAAGGCCAATAAAAGATAGACAACGTGAATAATATATATATTAACATATCACCGCATTGTCAAAAGGAGTTATGTTTTGCCATTATGAAATCTCATACTCTTTCCATATTCGCTCTTCCTTCACGTAAGTGCACCAATTAGTGTAGTTATCAAATGTTTTATCGAACACTTTTTTCACAGCCGCCTCATCCAGCATCTGAAACATATTACAGTCCACCTTAGTGCACATTCCATTTATAAATAACAGTATAAATTTTTAATATGGAGAGTTACCTGATTTTCCTTGTCAAGAGGAGACAGTCGACTTTGTTCATCCGAAAGTAGAATAACTATATTCTCTCTTTGATTTGAAACACTATCTTTCTGTCAAACAAACAGAAAATATTACAATACTTGGGGATGAAAGCAACCACAACCACTTCAAGTGGTTCAAGTAGAAAAAGAAAGGCATGGCAGCCCATTAGATCATTATGTACCTCTAAAGATGATTACGCCAACACGTGAATATGTAAAATAAACAGAAATTCTAACCTTGATATGTAAATGTAACGATTAAAATGTAATCATCAACTACCAACCTGAAATCCAAAAACATATTGCAAAAAGCCGAGAACATCAGCACCATCTCTAGCATCAGGTAGCTTTGGGAGATCTGTAAGGTATTTCAATGATGATATAGCAGCGTGCACCTGAACATACATTCATAGCGTCCTAAACAATAATACATATAACAGCAAATAAGAATCAAATACCATGATGTAAAATGAAAACACACTCACCTCAGGGAACGAAGTAATGGCATTAGTTGTAGCAGGGTCATCAA
>BQNB010156498.1:0-13905 GCA_026074375.1 Tanacetum coccineum | reverse complement strand
ATGGGTAAATTTCATCAAATAATTGTAATTGTTTAGTAATTTGATTAAAGCTTAAATTTCAATTAAAGATTTAGATTATATATAAAATAATCATGTAATGATAAACTACTGTGGGTGATTTTGTAAATTCAATAGTTAATTCTGTTATGTGTTAGCAAATTAAGAGAAAAGTTTAATTCTGTTATATAAGGTTGAGGCCATGTAATGTTGTTGAGTAAACGTGATTCATGTATGATGTTTTATTATCGTCTTATAGGTAAGCCTTAATCAACATCCACTATATTTGAAGAAGTGCATCAAGTGATATCAACCCCATACCCTGCCATGGCGGGATTGGGTATTTGTTGTTGTTGTGCATCAAGTGATATCAAATGTAGAAAAAAAGCGATCACTATCGAAAGAGAACGGTTGTACTTTAGATGATCTTACATAAGTTCCCGAGGATACAAAAAGAGAGGAATGTGTGGAGTGATAATTGACTAATTTCTTATATCAAGACTATTGACTTCATAAAACTTTCTCCTAATTAAGGAATTCAACTTTTACATCAAATAAATCATAATATAATCTGTAAAAAAAAGTAAACTTCATCATTCTGATGGTGGTTTTTTGATAAAATGGTATGTTATTTTTTGGTTGGTATGGTGTTTCTTCTTTTGATTAATTTATCGTTATAATAGATTATGAAATATTGACTTTAACCTGATGACGAGACGACGTGGCGCCCTAAATTCTAAACAAAAGAAACGGTTTGTTAATTAACTCAACTAAAATGTTGTGTAGGAACGACAGTGCCACCATCTGAACCACATTATGGATTAGTATTATATCGATGTTATGTTGTCCAAACTGGTTTGATCATAAAAGTTGAATTAAAGCTTTTCTTTAACTTATCTTGTCAATAACGTGTGGTTATCTCTGTGTAGTGCAGGATGCTTATTAAATCGGTGCTCATGTAATAAGTGCAAATCTATTGACAAGCAATAATTTAAATCCACACGCCCAGGATTGGAAAGGTACCACCATGATTCGTTTCCATCAGTTCATAATGCAAGGGTTTTTGTTGTGAATTAATTAAGATAACCTTTGGTAAAAATAAATTAAAGCAATATCCTGGACACAAATAACAATGAGTTTGTTAATTAGTATCGACTATCACCAGGTATATAATTAAGTTTAGCAAGGAAATATCTTTAAAAGGCGTCATTTTTTATATCTATTCTCTGATAAGTTGGAACTAATGTTAGTGGCTGGAGACAATCCTTTCAACTACATTGTGGAAGAAATCCAAAGAAGAAAGACAATGCATCAGTACAAAGTTTGGTCTCGAGCATCACAACCCCTTTTGTGCTTTGCCCTTTTTGATTCAGAAACTCCTATCCAGTTGATGAAGCTTGAGTTGATTCTTCTATATAAAAGTTAAAGTTATATGGTCCTCTTTTATCATATATGAATCTTGAAATTTTTGCGTGGCGCATTGAAATAGGAGTGCAATACAAAATAAACTGTGATGTAAGTATCATATATTTCCTACGCCTCATGACTTTACAACCAATTCCTCTTTCACAAAAGTTTGACTGAATGATTACTTTATCAAAAGAGTGATAAACCACGCTCAATGTAACGAACATAGTTTTCCTGCAGAGGATAAGTTGCGATTATTCAGTCTAAACTTTCTATCTTATTTGAGAGTAATAGAAGTAATATCTCTTTTCACTCGCCTGCGTACATCTTAATCATTTGTAATGAGAGGTGCGTTAAATGATTCATACTATAAGAAAATGAATCGAGACTCCAAGTTTGATGTGAAATCACCAATCCACAAGACCCTATACAATGGTACAATAATTCAAAATGATTATGTATTAATGTTCTAAGTTGTCAAGGATGAGCATAGCAAATTTCAAAAAAAGTGCGCTAGGCCTTGAGTGTTATAGCTTTCAAAACCAATGATAGAAACAGGATTCCAAAGCATTCCCCATAAAAGTTAATTCACTCCAACCATCTCATTAAACATTTAGAGATAGGAAAATTAGAACAAATATAATTGCAGTTTATATTATTCTGAATTAAATGAATTTTTATTGGATTGACATCACTGTCACGAATCTTTGCATAAATATGTATCAATCTACATTAATGAAAGGCGGTAAAGTATAGTAGTTAATATGAATTTTCTAACAACGTGCAGCTACCATACCACAATGTTACACACAATTTTAGCCAACTTATTACCTCATCTTTTTATATTATATAAAGTAATTGAGAGACTGATAAAAGTCATGATTAACAAACAAAAGATTTTATAATACAAATTGAGTATATGGTTTTTGTATAGCAGATTCCATGCATAGGTCTCTTTGATTGCAAATTGAAAATACAGTAACTAAAACCTTTGTATCTGTAGAAAAGTGTAGATTTGATTATCTACTAAATAGAAAGGTTAGTGTTTTTAAAACCTTTACTTTTATTTCATTAAATTGATGAACTATCAGAAGTTTTATGTGATAACAAAACGTCTTTTGCTTTTAAGATTAGCAAAACAAGCTTATCAGTTACCCAAAAACAAGAAAAGAGAGTCAAAGAATAAATTGAGGAGCGCCTTATTATTCATACGGAAGGTTATTTGTAACTCCACTTGAAAGTTCATTCATTCTTTCTCACATTTTCATTTTTATCATGACCGGTAAGTAGATGCATCAAAATTTATATGTTTTCTTTTCTACACTAATTCAGTTATTGAAGTATTTGAGGATTGGTGTAAGTAGGAATAATACAATGGGTGCTTTGGGACAGACTAGAAGAGTTTGCGTATCGACGGTCATGTTCGTGAGGCATTTTAACAAATTCATTTCCATCCTCGAGGTCACATAGGCTGGTAGATTCAAGTAAACCTTTGTGAATAATACTGTAATTGAGTCGACAGAAGTATACGGTTTAACATGAAAATGCACAGTTATAGATGATCAGTATGGAGTAATTGTATTATATAAAACAAAGTTGAACAATATAATTTCACCTGCAGGTTGAACAAATTGTGATTGTGGATGGCATAATTGAAGCAAGATGAGCTAAAGCACGAGTACGTAACAGGTTAAAATATCCGTCTCTTTAATATCTTTATGTTATATATTGTCTATCTATTGGGTATTTTCTTTTTTATAGAATTCACCTGAAAGCAAGATTATTTGCAAAAATGCAACCGGATCCCCGCTGCATACACGCCCAAGTCATCAAAACCAACACCGCATGCCCCACCGAGTATTGGTTCCAGCGCGCTTAACATTCTTATGAATCTCTACGTCAAATCTCACCTCATCCTAGAAGCCACCAGTCTCTTCCAACATATCACATCACCCATTGTCGTGTCATGGACATCCCTCATATCCGGCTACTCCAACACTCTGCCCGCCCTCACCCACTTCGTCTTAATGCTCACCCCACCCAACTCAACCAACGCACCTTAGCAATTGTTCTCAAAACCTGTGATTTTCTCTCATCACTAACCTCGGGGCTCCAAGTTCACGCCCTCGCTATCAAAGTCTCCCTTGCTACTGAACCCTTTACAGCCTCTGGCCTCGTGCAGTTTTTATGCTAAAACTCAACTCCCAAACAACGCCAAGAAAGTTTTCGATGAAATGCCTTAGAAAGACGCAGTTTGTTTTTCTTCCGTTATCGTTCGCCTTGACCAAAACTCAAAACCTGTTGATGCTTTGTCTTACTTTGCCGAAATGAGAGCTTCTGGTTTTTTGTCAACTGACTATTGCGTATCTGGTGCTTTACGTGCTTCTTCTGAACTAGAAACTTTAGAACAATGTTGTTCATGCACATTCGGTTGTTAACGGGCTTAATTTAAATACGATAGTGAGGACAGCACTCATAGACAGGTACGGGAAATGTGGGATTTTAATGAGGCACGTCGCTGTTTTTTTTTTTTTTGAACGGCAGATTTTATTAAAGAACTAGCAAGGAGCTAGAATTACAAAGAAATCAAAATAGGATTTTTAAGCCAATCGTCCCAACTAAACGAGGCTTTACATCTAGACTTACACCAATAAAAAGATCTCGAAACAACGTCGTCAAAAATAATCGCCTTTGAAGGTTTCTTCTCCTCGAATAAAAGTTTATTACGATAAGACCACACATGCCACCAAATCACAAAAAAGACGCCTTAGATCATCATCTTTACTTTAGATTGAAGGTGTAAAGAGGCTATCCAGTTGGTCCATTCAATGAAGGAGTTGGCTCAAAGCAATTACCTAGTAATCTAAGTTTAACTTTCATTTGGAAATATGATGATTAATTTCCATTTTTGTGTTCACTATATATTTACGTTTTCTTACGTGAATATATTGCATAATTACTCAGGGCATGCTTGGTTGGAGGTTATAGGTGCTAAGGAATGGGAAAGGTAATTAAAAGTAATGGTTGGTTAGAGATAATGGAATCACCCATTACCCTATAGTGTACATACACCATTCCTTTACAATTTGAGGGGTATGGAAATTTGTCCTCTTTTTTCCTCTTAACCGCCAATATTTTTTCTAACTGCCACAATTTGTCTTTTATTCTCACTTTAAACTTGTTATCGACACAGTTATAATGACCAATTCTTGCTTATAAATTTTTTAGTAATCTTGATTCTGCTAGTTTCCATGCGTCATACATTGTTTATTTGTTTATTTTTTTGCTCTTTTCTCTTTGCTTATATTTTATGTTCGTGATATTGGTATATGAATTTTTCAACAAGTAGCGGATGGAGTTTGATACAATGTTAATCATCATGTTTGTTCCGTCAATATATTCAATAGGAACATATAAAACAATAAAATCCTTTTATAATGTGGATTGCAGTGCAAGGGAGACTTACAACACAGGATAGACATCAAAAGTGGTACCCTAGAAAGCAAATGGTAATATTCTAACAGAATATGGGTAGTATTAAAGAAGATGACTGGTCAAGAAGCAATACCTAGTAAGTGGGATGACATAGTGACTATAATGACAAATATGAGTGAAGCGAGCCTGAGGAATGTTCTGCATATTGACATGTGAGGATGATGTTGTATTGTCTATACGCTATTCCATTTAACCCAAGAAGACTTGCTACTTTTGAGCTCATGCCCATTAAAAAACTTGCAACGAATAGAGTCAAGTGAACGAAGCACAGTTAAAGGGATTTTAAAGATAGACATATGAAATATCAGAATCGATCCTAAGACCGATTTAAGTAAAGTAAGTCTACCTCCAATTGAAAGGGACTTTATTTTCCACTTTGATAAGCGAGATTTTACCTTATCAACAATCTCCGTCCAAGCTTGAACACGGGACATGTTGCCACCCACTTTTGTTCCTAAGTAAGTAAACGGCGTATTAAGAATTCGACACCCGAGTTTTAAAGCGCTGGCTGTTTGATCTTATCATCTCAACCATTAACCCCATAATCTTACTTTTGCACATTTAATCCGCAATCCGAAGCCTCGATGAGCTTTTCAACCACTGGTGAACTAAGAAGGTATTAATATTATCATCACACCATTGACCACAAACAACTGCATAGTCGCATTAACATATGAGAAGATTCACCCAAGGACTTAGATTAATTCCTTTGAACAAGTCAACGTCCACGACACTTTGAAAAGGATAAGTGTAAGCTCTCCATAATTAAAATAAAAAGGAACGGAGATATAAAGGGTACCTTGCTTAAGCCCTTTGAAGAAAGAAAACTCTTCCGTAGGACTCCAGTTAATAAGAAGGAACCTCTCGAAGTCTTAAACATTTTTGGATCCAATCACCACCACTTATTTCCAAACCAAACTTTTTTTAGAACATCATCTAAGAAAATCCCATGCGAACCGAATCATACGCCATTTTCGAAGTCACCTTAAAAATTAAGGATTGCTTCTGCTTCGAGCTTACAACCATAGAATGACCTCATAAGAATAAACGGGACTTCCAAAGATGTGTCTATTCACGAAATTAAAAGAGGATTGAACTTCTTACCAATGTCCCCCAAAACACTAACAAGACGATTTGCCATAGATCTTAGCAATGATTTTATATATGATTCAAATAAGACTAATTGGGTCTAAAAGTTCTTTAAAACCAAAGTGCATCCATGAAAACTTTCGGGATTAAGGCTGATGAAACACGAATTACTTCCTTGGGAATGTCTCCAAAGGTAAAGAAAGTAATTTACCGCGCGAACACTTCATTTTCGATACATGACCAGATTTTCTTATAAAATCCAAACGAAAATCCATCGGTCCGGGGAGATTTGTCGGAACCACAATTTCCACATCGCCTTCTTTTACTTCCTCTTAGACACGCGCTTTCTATTATGTTTGCTGATCAAGTGAGATGGTTCTTAGGAAAATTAATATCAAAAAATTGTTTATCAGAAGGTCGTTCGAATCGTTTTCGAAAATGAAGGAGAAATTCAGATTTGACAATTTTCGGATTATCTTGCCACTTTCCATCAACCATAATACCTCGAATGTTAGATTGACTTCTTTTTTTATTCAAGATACCATGAAAGTATCGAGAATTTTCATCCCCTTCGATCGCCCATTTAACCTTTGCTTTTGAGCCCATATCCATTGCCTGGAACTTTTATCAAGGTGTTGAAGGAATTGTGAACTCCATCTTTATTATTAGTTTCAGAAGCATGACCATTGTCAAATCTCGGCATTCTTTTCTTTTGATCTCTTCTTTAAGAATACCAATTATAAATATTCTTGCTTTTGTTGACTTTAAGCCATTCACGAATTTTACCTTTGAGAAATTTAAACTTTTGCATCACGTTCCTCATAGCATTAGATTCAACAGGGGCAGAATTCCAAGTGTCAGTGACAAAAGTATTAAAACCATCCAATTCCGCCCAATGATTGAAATATCTAAACGGGATCTTGCCGTAATCATGGTTGGATTCACGGAGAAGAATCGGGCGATGATCCGATAAGAATCGATCCAAAGAAATAGCACATATATCAAGGAATGAGTTAAATAAATTTTCAGAAATAAGAAAACCGTCTGTTACTCATCTTAGTAGCGGATTTGTGGCACCATGTAAACGAACTACCTCCTAGCGGGATCTCCTCAAGGCCCGCATTTGCAATGAATGTGTTGAACATATCAGCTCCTTGAACATTAAAAGCCGAACCAAATCTTTCAGATTTCCGTCTCACTTCATTAAAATCTCCCATAATTATAACCTCGCCGTCCCATCGATTAATAACGTACTCCAAGTAATCCCATAAAATCCGTTTATCTCTCAAGTCGTGGGGAGCATAAACCGCCACCATTAGTTATTATCACAGGATTTAACCATGTACCCGATATTATAATGAAAAAAATCCGAGCCGTTCACATTATCTTTATGGAAAGAATTGGGAACGCAAATACATAAAATCCCACCCGAATTACCCACAGAGTCGCTGTGAGCATAATCAAAAGTATAATTTCCCCAACAAGCCTTGACACACCACAGATTCATATTCTCCATTTTTGTTTCCTGAAGAGCCAAAAAATTCACTTTATTTTTTAAACATAACTCCTTAACCCAATCTTTTTTGGCCTTTTGGGCTAGGCCTTGAATATTCAAAGAAAGGCAATTCATCGATTAACCCCCGACGCTCCTTGCGATTCAATAATCTCACTTATGTTATTTACACAACCTTTCATATTGTATCCCATTGCTTGTCTAACCTTCACAAGTTCCTCCAAAACACAAAGAATAGACCCCCCTGATTGCAGAGCCACTGATTTTTTAAATAAACCAGAACACACTGAACCCGACATCTCGTCTTTAGAACCCTTGTTATAATTGTTCCATTCCTGTTTGTTTTATTCTTCCTCACGATACGTTTTGGCGAACGTAAACATCATTATCCATTTCTCCAATGTCTCTTGCATGGGGAACACACCCCATTGGGAGTTAACAGGTGGGAATTTGGGATGCTTTGATAGATACTGATATGTTTGCATCGTTGTCTTTGTTTTTGTTGAGGATTGAATAAATTACAAATGGATTTCAGTTGGACTTTATTTTTGTTCTAATGTTTCATCAAGTCTCTGTCTCTGGAACTTTATCATCATCATAAACTTCATCAAAATTTAATCCCTTTTCATGCGATATTTGCTGTGTCTCCTTTTAGACCCTTCTAAGATTCATCATCGTCGTCGCTAATCAAACAAATTCGGGAACCCATCCAGGGATTTTCCTTTAGCGCGTTAAAACAAATTCCTTACACGGAAGATAACTTTAAAATATCATAAATATTATTCTACAAGCTTTAGAATAATTGCCATAACTCTTTCGTTTATAAAAGCCATCTTCTTTTGATCTTCGGTGTCAAGAATCTCTCCCCTTACTAGCAATCTTTTTAAAGGTATTTTTTTTAGAACCAAAAGTATTATTTGGGACTCCTTAGATCTCTACCCTATAAAATTCTGCCTTTTAGGAATGAATTCGATGGGGTTTGTTTTAATACCACTGAGAACACGATCCAGTCCCCCCCCTATTTTCCTGAGAATAATTCTCTTAATTTTAGCCGAAGGGAAATTCCAAACAAAAACCCATAAGTTCTCCCTTATATGAAGCTTGATTCTCAAAACCTTCATTATTTAGACTTTCTTAAGATTCGACAATCGACGCGAGCTCGTTAAATCCTACCTAAACAAAGTCTTAGAGTGATCTCTTGAATTCAGTAGACAATGTCATCCAAACTATCGACGGCACAGATTCGCAATCCAAGGCTTCAAAAGACTTATGAGTGTTTAACCACATGTGCAAAGAAATTTACTGAATTACTAGGACTTGTTCTCGTTAACAATACTTTTATCTTTTGTTCATACACATATCTTTCGAGGCTTTATTGTTCTTCAAAGGGGTTCTTGAAATCTAGGCAAACATTAGCTTGAAGCTTTGATTCTACCAACCAAATAGTACAAGATTTCTTACAATCGTTCACACGCTAAACACATTAATGAATCGAACAAATCCAAATCTTTTCCCATCTTTCGACCTCTTGGATGGAATAAATGAATCAACAACGTGTCCATATTGCTTACAAGCATGGAACAAATCTTTGGCGGAGAACACCTTAGGAAAATTCGACACAAATATTGAAGTGGAGATCTTAGCAACATCATCTTCTTTTGTTCTAAAGTTACCCATGATTCAATAAAAAGAAAAAGAAAACTGAATTGGATTGAATGGAGATATAATAAAACAAAAAAAAAAAAAAAATAAAAAAAAAAAAATAAAAAATGCTAAACCAAAACGCACAAACAAAACCCAAAAACAATAATCAACAAACCTAAAAAATAAGAAAGGACAATTAAATCTAAACCCTAAGATCCCAGGATGAGAAAGACGCCTAGCACGCTCGATATGAGATTCATCAATTAAATGACAGATCCCAATTTCAGGGGTTATAACGATTTCAAACACCAAAGATTAAGAGGAATAGATCAGAAGATTGGGGAAAAGGTTTGATCGCCATCATTATTCTGATGTGATCATTATAGATCGGAAGATTGGGGGAGATTGGGGAAGATTGGGGGAGATTAGGGATAAATATAGTCACAATTCGTTGACCAAAAGATTGACTCAAGACCTGCTATTGTGTTTCCTCCTCCAGTTACTGCAGAACAGGTTATGCACATCTTCTCATTGCACGTATTATGGGGTTATACCACTACATTAGTATTTTCAAACCCTTAGCTTGCATATTTATGCATCCAATTGTTACCTTTATAGATAAAGCGACTTTATCTTCTTCTCACCAACAATGAATCTGCTATGGATGTGCCTAAAAACCTAGAGGCACGGCGGAGAATCACATTTTTTACAAATTCATTGTTCATGAATATGCCACATGCACCTACAGTGCGTGAAATGCTATCATTCATGTACAAAAAAAACATGCCATTTAGCCAAATAGATGCAGAATAAGTCAGATTTTTCCATGAGGTATCATGTATGTATACATGTCTGTACTTGGAGTTAGTATGTAGTTTCTTCCTAATAGTGACTATGTACCTTATAACAATCATAATTCAGTAACTGAAAAATCATCCTGCACTAGAAAAAGTAGACTAGTATTTATTAAGTAATTAAGAAGTGAGGTTGCCTTTGAAGATTATGAAAGGAGAGTTTAAATTTCAGTTTGCAACAATGTGTCGACTTGTCTCTTAGGCTGGTGAGTTAATTCAGGACAATTCTGCGCCTGGTTGGCACTTAAACCTTTGTTAGTTATATAAATCTTATATTACAGCTTATGTTTGCAAGGGAACGTAGTTACTGATGTGCATTGAATAGACTATGTGAACACTTGTACATGAAGCCCACAACAGTATAATAATTCGTCACCATGTAACTAACCTAATCAATTGGATTGCAGTGTCATGACCCCCTACTATAGTGAAGAGAAACTTTATTCTAAGAGTGACCTTGACATGGAAAATGAAGATGGTATATCTATTATGTACCACTTGCAAAAGATCTTCCCAGGTTCCTAATTATCTAAACCTCAGCTCCTTTTATATACAACTTCCTCTATGAACAAATGTTCATGTTGTTTCTCGAAATATTACTTTATCAGATGAATGGGAGAACTTCAAGAACGCAAAAATTGCAAAGAAGACTCAGAAATCTTTGAAAGTGATGAACGCGTATTTCATCTCCGTCATTGGGTCTCCTTAAGAGGGCAGACACTCTACAGAACAGGTGTCATATTAGTTTATTATCAAAAAGTTTCACCTAGTTTATTGCATTGCTAATGAATGTTAATTATCTTTCCAGTTAGAGGGATGATGAACTATAGAAGGGCACTGAAGCTTCAGGCATTTCTTGACATTGCTACCGATATCGGTAAGGAAAACTCTCTCAGTGCTCGTATATATTTTTATTTCTCTTACCCAACATTATGATACAATAAAATTGCCCACTTAAAATAAGTATTGGATTGTAGAAAACAGTTTTAGTTTCTTCATATTTGACAATAGCATTATTGGTAAATCTGACCCGACCAGTTTCGACTGTTACCAAAAAAACATGTTTCAACCCAAACCTGTTTTGACCATTATCCAATTTGCTCATCTTTTCACTTCTAGTTTGGGTGGAAATATATAAACTAATTTTTGGTACAAATTCTGCCTTTTAAGTCACTCATAGCAAAGGGTCCCTCACATTTGATTGAACTTATTTTTGAGATTTTACTACGATGGGTTTTAAAGTTGAGATCTTTTGAGCTAAAGTAAATTATTAATGTTTTGTCCCTTATTGTTTATGTGTAAACCACACAGAAATATCGCAAGGCTATAAAGCTGTCACAATTCCATCAGAGGAGGAGAAGAAAAGCCAGAAATCGTTGTATGCTTAGCTAGAAGCTCTGGCTGATTTGAAATTTACTTATGTAGCAACATGTTAATACCTTGAACTTTCAACTTCATGACTTCATTAAGAATATCCCTCCAGCAAGACCTGCTAGCAGACTTATAAACTTTATCTACCGCACCATCTTCTCAGTAAATAGGCTTAAATCCACTCTAGACCAAGGAGTCATTATGGAATGAAATCTCTAAAACCCATTTCATCATTAAGGCTCTGATAAGGGCAAAAAAAGGCTTGAAACTCCAAGGCCTCCTTTATTCTTGGAGCCAATACGCTATTCCATTTACCCAAGAAGACTTGTACTTTTGTGCTCATGCCCATTAAAAAAACTGTGCAACGAATATACTCAAGTGAACGACAGCACAGTTTTAAAGGATTTTAATGATAGACATATGAATTATCGGAATTGAATCCTTAAGACCGATTCTAAGTAATGTAAGTCTACCTCCAATTGGGGGAAAAATAAAAAAATGGGGACTTTATTTTCCACTTGATAAGCGAGATTGTACCTTATCAACAATCTCCGTCCAGCTTGAACAGGTCTTGTTTGCCACACACTTTTGTTCTAGTATGTATACGGCGGTATTAAGAATTCGACACCCCAAGTTTTAAAGCCGCGGCTTTGATCTTATCATCTCCAACATTAACCCCCATAATCTTACTTTTGCACATATTAATCCGCAATCCCGAAGCTCGAAAGAAGCATTCCAACACATGAACAAGAGTATTAATATTGTCATCACACCATTGACCCACAAAAATAGCATCGTCTGCATAGAACATATGAGAAAGATTCACCAAAGGACTTAGATTAATTCCTTTGAATAAGCCAACGTCCACGACACTTTGAGAAGATAAGTGTTAATTCCTTTGAATAAGCCAACGTCCACGACACTTTGAGAAGATAAGTGTAAGCTCTCCATAATTAAAATAAAAAGGAACGAAGATAAAGGGTCACCTTGCTTAAGCCCTTTAAAGAAAGAAAATTCTTTCGTATGACTCCTGTTAATAATAATGGAACCCCTCGAAGATCTTAAACATTTTTGGATCCAATCACACCACTTATTGCCAAAACCAAACTTTTTTAGAACGTCATCCAAGAAATCCCATCGAACCGAATCATACGCCTTTTCGAAGTCAACCTTAAAAATTAAGGATTGCTTCTTCTTCGACTTACACCATTGAATGACCTCATTAAGAATAAACGGCCCATCCAAGATTTGTCTATCCAAAATAAAAGCGGATTGAACTTCATTAACAATGTACCCCAATACACTAACAAGACGATTTGCCAAGATCTTAGCAATGATTCTATATATGCTTCCAATAAGACTAATTGGTCTAAAGTCTTTAACCAAAGTAGCATCATGAACTTTTAGGATTAAGGCTATGAAACATGAATTACATCCCTTAGGAATGTCTCCAAAGGTAAAGAAGTAATTTACCGCCGTGAACACATCATTTTCGATACATGACCAGAATTTTCTATAAAAACCAAACGAAAATCCATCCGGTCCGGGAGATTTGTCGGAACCACAATCCCACACCGCCTTCTTTACTTCCTCTTTAGACACCGCGCTTTCTAATTCTGTTTGCTGATCAAGTGAGATGGTCTTAGGAAAGTTCATATCCAAAAAAATTCGATTATCAGAAGGTCGTTCGAATCGTTTTCGAAAATGAAGGAGAAATTCAGATTGACATATCGGATTATCTTGCCACTTTCCATCAACCATAATACCTCGAATGTTAGATTGACTTCTCTTTTTATTCAAGATACCATGAAAGTATCGAGAATTTTCATCCCCCTCGATCGCCCATTTAACCTTTGCCTTTTGACCAATATCCAGCCTGAATTTTATCAAGGTGTTGAATGGAATTGAGAACCTCCATTCTTCTATTAATAGTAGTATCAGAAGCAAGACCATTGTCAATCTCGGCATCTATCTTTTTGATCTCTTCTTTAAGAATACCGAAATTATAAATATTCTTGCTTTTGTTGACTTTTAGCCATTCACGAATTTTACCTTTGAGAAATTTAAACTTTTGTATCACGTTCCTCATAGTATTAGATTCAACAGGGGCAGAATTCCAAGTATCAGTGACAAAAGTATTAAAAACCCTATTCCACCAATATTGAGATATCTAAACGGGGTGTTATAGTAATCATGGTTGGATTCACGAAGAAGAATCGGGCGATGATCCGATAAGAATCGATCCATAGAAATAGCACATATATTAAGGAATAAGTTAAATAAATTTTCAGAAATAAGAAACTTGTCTAGTTTACTCATCTTAGTAGCGGATTTGTGGCACCATGTAAACGAACTACCTCATAGCGGGATCTCCTCAAGGCCCGCATTTGCAATGAATGTGTTGAACATATCAGCTCCTTGAACATTAAAAGCCGAACCAAATCTTTCAGATTTCTGTCTCACTTCATTAAAATCTCCCATAATTATAACCTCGCCGTCCCATCGATTAATAATGTACTCCAAGTAATCCCATAA
>BQNB010156497.1:0-15261 GCA_026074375.1 Tanacetum coccineum | reverse complement strand
TTATTGTTGTGGAGTAGAACGATTAGAAGCTATTACTCAATAGTTTTGTTAAAAATAACCTTTTAACTTGGAAAAAGTACAGGGATTGATATTGTCTTTTTGTTATTCTTGTTTTTCAGTTAAAGTTTTAGTGTGGGATTGGTTTGAAAGGAGCTTGAAAGATGAAGGACTGAAGGTGGTCATGTGAGATTGTTGCTGCCTATATAAGCTCAGAAGGAGCGTCTAGAGCTCAGAACTCCTCTCCTCTCTTCACCTACGAAACCCTAATATCTCTTATTGTGTTGTGATTCAATTTTGTGATCATCTTGATCTATTATATTATTTGTAAGACTATTATCAATCTAGATAATAGGGCTACACCTAATTACCAGTGGTAGTCTTTTGGTTTGATTGAGATCAAATATATTGTTCTTATTGTGGTGATTCTTGAATTGAGATTCAAGATATTGTTGTTTTTTATTAATAAGAAATTTTTTTACATGGTATCAGAGCTTGGTTGGCTCTGAAATTGAAAATTATTTTTTAGGGTTTCATAAAAATTTGGGGGTTTTTTATAATAATCTATCTGTGCTTTGATTAAAAGTGTTTTACTATCAGATTTGTGATTTAATTGCACAAATCTTTGGTTCTTGGGAAAACCCTAATTTTTTAAGAAAATTAGGGTTTCGGTTTTTTAATTTTGGATCTACTCTCTCATTGGATCTTGGACATTTTGGATTGTTTGAAGCTATTTGAGATAAGTAAATTGGTGGATCTTGGTATATTGGGTGTGAATCTGTTGCCGTGAATTTGCTAGCCCTCTTGACTAAGTGAATCAAGAGGATAGTTGGTTTGGTTTTGGTTTCTGCTGCGTATCTTCAAGAGCTCTGTAACACCTCTCTTTCTTTATCTCTTTAGTTGTTAATTTGCCCTTGACCTACCACCTCTGAGTGGTGTAGAAGCGTGGGAACTTCTTTCTTTCTTTATCTTGTTGTTTGATTGTCTTTCTTGATTTTTGTTATCATGTCTTTGCATGGTTTTACTGATGATGAATATGAGGCTGATGATAATCAGCCTACTTTGATTAGTAAGCTTAATTTGAGTAGCCCTTTGCATTTACATCCTAATGATTCTGCTACTCTTACGGTTGTATCTGTGAAACTTAAGAGTACTGAAGATTATCAAGTATGGTCTTGTGCTATGCTTCTTGCTTTAGAAGGGAAGAATAAAACTGGGTTTATTGATGGATCTTGTAGAAGATCTAACACTGATGAGGTTTTGGGTAGACAATGGGATAGAGTTAATGATGTTGTTCTGGGTTTGATTTTGAACTCTATCTCTGAGGAACTGTTTTTGGGTCAAATTCTTTCTATAAGAGCTTTAACATGTTTGGACTTTGTATTAAAGAAAACCTATTGATTAGTAGATGGTTCTGTGACTTTCTATTTACATCATAAGATAAATTCTTTAAGTCAAAATAGTTCCTCTATTGCTGATTATTATCATAGGTTAAATGCTATGTGGAAACAGTTTGATGCCTTGGTTCAATTGCCTAGATGTACTTGTCATGCTGCAGATGATTTTAAAAAGCATAATCAATTAATGAAACTAATGCAGTTTTTGATGGGTCTTGATGATTGTTATATGCAAATAAGAAGTAATATTCTATCTAGAGATGAATTGCCTGATATCAGGAGTGCTTATGCTATTATTTCTAGTGAAGAATCTCACAGGGTTATTTCCAGCTCTGGTGCTGGTACTTCCTAGAGATCTCAGTCCTCTGTCTTTAATTATAATGTTGGAAACAGGGGTAATGCTCAGAGGTCTCAGGCCTCTACTAGCAATACTAGACCCTCCACTGTGACCAGACCTCTAAATAATGGGAATAGGAGACCCAATGGTGGGTCTACATTGGTATGTGAGAATTGTGGTTTTAATGGTCATACTATTGACATATGTTTTAAGATAATTGGATACCCTGCTGACTTTGGAAAGAGAAATGGCAATAATAATTCTAGTAATCAGGGTGTTCAAAATTTTAATAAAAGATTTGTCAATAACAACAATTCTTTTGGCTCCAGCTCTAACTCCTTTTCTGATGATCAAATTTCTAAACTTATTACTTTAATCAAGGAAAACTCTCTCAATTCAACTGGTAAAGGTGTACAGGCCAATATGGCAGGTACTATTTTTAATAATAGCAAGATTTTTAACAAAAAATTTAATAAATTTTTTTGCTCAAAAAGTCATCCTACTGCATCTAATATAGCTGGCTTGATTTTTGACTCAGGTGCTAACCAACATTTGACCTACACTGATAAGGATTTGGTTAATGTCATTGATATTTCATATCTTGGTATCATTGTTTCACATCCCAATGGGACTAAAGCTTGTATCACCAAGGTTGGTAACATGGTGTTAAACAAAACCTTAACTTTGTATGATGTGTTAGTTGTACCTGATAACTGTGTGAGCCTTATGTCTGTACATAAGTTGGCTAGAGACAACAACTTGATTGTTGCTTTTGATGAATCAAAATGCTTTGTTTTACCTCAGTACTTGAGGGATTTAAAAGTGCTAAGGACTGGTAATCAGATTGATGGACTTTATTATTTTGATAAAGGTATTCATGTTGTTTGTAGTTTGACCAAAGGGGTTTGGCATAGCAGACTTGGTCACCCATCTGAACATGCGTTAAAGGTTTTGAAAAATGACATTAATTTTGAAGAAACTAAAATTGATTTTTTTGAAATATGTCAAATGGCTAAGCAAACTAGAGAACCCTTTCTTTTGAGTGACCATAAGTCTCTTGTTCTTGGGGAATTAGTCCATCTTGACCTTTGGGGTCCTTATAAGGTCACTAGTAAAGAAGGATTTAGATTCTTCCTTACTGTGGTAGATGGCTATACCAGGGCTATTTGGGTGTATATGCTCAAGTCCAAGGATGAAGTCTTTGACTGCATTCTTGTTTTCTATAATCTTCTTAAAAATTAGTTTGGTAAATCAGTTAAGAGTTTTAGAAGTGACAATGGTACTGAGTTTACTAATAAAACTTTTGAAACCTTTTGTGCTAATAATGGTATTATTCATCAGACATCTTGTGTTTATACACCTTAGCAGAATGGTATAGTTGAAAGGAAACATATGCATCTTCTTAATATAGCTAGATCCCTTATGTTTCAGGGGGTGGCCCTTAAGATTGTGGTCTGAGTGTATTTTGATTGCTTGTTATTTGATTAACAGATTGCCTTCTTCTGTGCTGAATGGGGATTCTCCTTACAAGCTTGTTTTTAATAGAAAACCTAATCTGAATCATCTGAGAGTTTTTGGTTGTCTGTGTTATGCTACTATTCTTACAAATTCTGACAAGTTTAGTAGCAGATCAGAGAAGTGTGTGCTAGTTGGGTACTTTAGTGTTAAGAAAGGTTATAAGTTGTATAGTTTAGAAAGGAAACATTTTATTTTTTCAAGAGATGCAAAGTTTGTTGAAAATGTGTTTCCTTTCAAGACCATTACGACTTTTGACCATAGTCAGGATCTTGATCATTCAAATTTCTTCAATAATTTGGATGTTGAGATTCCTGACACACCCTATGATGAGGAGAGAGTAGCTAATAAGTCTGATAGTGATGGTAGCAACTCTTCTCAAGATGGTAGTCCAACTTTTGATCATCAAGAAGATGCAGAAATGCCTTCTTATGGTTCCAATGGGTCTGCAACTGAGAATGAGATGGCTGCAACACCTGAGGACACTAATATTAGTTCTGAGGGTGTTATTGGGGATGTTCAACACACTAAAGTTGAAAATAATGATGCCCAACCAGTTAGGAGATCTGAAAGATCTTCTGTTTTTCCTAAAAGATATAATGATTTTGTCGTTGATTCAAAAGTTAAGTATAGTTTGGAAAAATATGTCAATTATTCAAAGTTAAGTTATGAAACTAAATGTTTTGTCACTGAATTAAATAAAAGTGTTGAACCAAGAAATTACTGGGAAGCTTATAAGGATCAGCACTGGGTTGAGGCCATGAATAAGGAAATGGATGCCCTTTATAAGAATGACACCAGGGATATTACTGACCTGCCTATAGGTAGAAAGTCTATAGGTGGAAAACAGGTTTATAAGATTAAATATAAATCCAGTGGTAAAATTGAAAGATATAAGGCAAGATATGTTGTTAAGGGGTATAATCAAAAGGAAGGAATTGACTTTAATGAGACCTTCTCCCCAGTTGTCAAAATTGTTACTGTGAGATGTTTGATTAATCTTGCAGTTCAAAACAATTGGTGTTTAAGTCAACTTGATATTAATAATGCTTTTTTATATGGTGATTTGTCTGAGACTGTGTATATGGATTTGCCTAAAGGATACTTCAGTCCTGATGATAAAAGGGTATGCAGACTTAAGAAGTTTCTTTATGGGTTAAAACAGACACCCATACAATGGAATGCCAAATTAACCCATACTTTAATTAAAAATGGTTTTAAGCAAAGTAAAAGTGATTATTCTCTTCTTACTAAGTCTGAAAAAGGTAACTTTACTGCCTTATTGGTATATGTTGATGATATTATCATCACTAGAAATAATTCCACTGAAATTTAAAACTTTAAGAAGTTTTTGAAGACTAAGTTTGAAATAAAAGATGTGGGAAAGTTAAAATATTTTTTTAGGGATTGAAGTTCTGGAAACTGAATAGGGTTTATGTTTATCTCAAAGAAAGTATTGTTTGGACTTATTGAGTGATTTTGGTTTATTGGCTTGTAAGCCTTCTGCTACTCCTCTAGAGCAGAATCTTTCTATCACTAATGAACCTACTGATATTGATAAGGTTTTGGATAACATCACTGAGTATCCTAAGCTTATTGGGAAGTTGATTTATTTGACTCATACTGGACCTGATATTTCTTACTCGGTTCATTGTTTAAGTTAGTTTATGCATAAGCCTCTGAGATCTCAGTTAAGAATTGCCTTAAGAGTAATGAGATACTTGAAAGGCAATCCTGGTAAAGGGGTTCATATTGTCAGGCAACCCAAAGCTTCTTTAGAAGCTTTTGTGGATGCTTACTGGGCTAAGTGTTTGATTACCAAAAAATTTGTTACTGGTTTTTGTATAAAATTGAATGGCTCTTTGTTATCTTAGAATAGCAAAAAACAGCATACTCTCTCAAAGTCCTCAGCTGAGGCTGAATACAGGGCTATGGATTCAGTTACTTCTGAGGTCGTTTGGATTCTTAAGGTTCTTAAGGAACTGGAGTGGGATCAGGTGTTACATGTGAACTTATTTTGTGATAGTCAGGCTGCTATTAAGATAGCAGCTAATCCTGTTTTTCATGAAAGAACAAAACATTTAGAAATCGACTTACATTTTATAAGAGATAAAATTTTAGCAGAAGTTATTAAAACTCAGAAAATTGGCACAACTGTTCAACCAGCTGATATTTTTACAAAAGGGCTTGATAAACTTCAACATGAAAATTTGGTTTCAAAATTAGGTTTGATTGATGTTTTCCAGGTTAAGGTTAAGGGGGGATGTTAAAAATAACCTTTTAACCTGGAAAAAGTATAGGGACTGATATTGTCTTTTTGTTATTGTTGTTTTTCAGTTAAAGTTTTAGTTTGGGCTTGGTTTAAAAGGAGCTTGAAAGATGAAGGACTGAAGGTGGTCATGTGGGATTGTTGTCTATATAAGCTCAGAAGGAGCGTCCGGAGCTTATAACTCCTCTCATCTCTTCACCTACAAAACCCTAATCTCTCTTATAGTGTTGTGATTCAATTATGTGATCATCTTGATCAATTGTGTTGTTTGTAAGACTATTATCAATCTAGATAATAGGGCTACACCTGATTAGCAGTGGTAGTCTTTTGGTTTGATTGAGATCAAATCTGTTGTTCTTATTGTGGTGATTCTTGAATTGAGATTCAAGATCTTGTTTTTTTTCTTAACAAGAGAATTTTTTCAAAGGGCAAGTCACAAACAATAGTAATGATGCCTCCCCTCGACCCCAGCAAAGGGGCTCTACCCCTTGAACCCGTAAGGGGACCCGAACCCCTTGGCCCCCGCATCTTTGTCGTGGCGGTATCAAGCTAACTGTGATAAGTGTGCACTCCGCACCTCCTACATCATTTTGAGCTAAACTTGTGTAAGGTCATTAGTCTCAAAGTAAAACACAATCACATAAAATAAGTTGATAACATTAAAATTACCAACATTCCTTCCTCATTTTAGTGTAATCCTTGATTTACTAAAATACACAAAACAAACCAAACTTATGCGTAAATGAAAATGTCACTATGGATTGAATTTTCACTTAGTATATTACAAATTTCAGAAATTCGAAAATTAGGGTGTCGCTTAGGATTGAACCCTTCAATTCGTATGAATACCCGAAGATAATATACACATAAGTTACTGTAATACTCTAAAGTTTATAAAATTAAACTATTATATAGCCATGTGTCCATATCCTTTTATGAGCATATAAAAGGCAAGTCTAAAGCTTTTTGAAACGACAAAACTTCATGCTCACATATGTAGTCTTTTTATTCTTGCACCTGCACATATAAATTTTCAAAAAATCTATTAAGAAGTTGAACTTCAACCTAACATAATCTGCAGAACCAAGCACTTACCTTGGGATGATTTTGTTGAATGTGCTCCAATCACTAAAAATGAGCTTTCCACATTGAATTCAACTCCTAGCATTAACTAAGAGGGAATTGGGTGTCTCATCATTAGAGATTTTGATGGACTTTAATCCCATCCCTATAGTTGACTTGTGGACTAAGTCTCGGGCTACTCCTTTTGTCAAGTGATCCGCCAAAGTTTGTTGAGATCAAACAAAATCCACGGATATCACTGCATTTGTAATGAGCTCACGAACCATATTGTGTCTAACACCTAAGTGTCTATACTTTCCATTGTATATTTGACAATATGCCTTAGCCAAAGTGGTTGCACTATCACAATGAATAGAAATAGGATAAATTAGTTTTGGCCACAATGGAATCTCATATATCAGATTCCTTAACCATTATGCATCTTTGCCAGCCGCAGCTAAAGCTCTAAACTATGGTTCCACTATTGAGTCAGTAATACAAATTTGCTTTTTGGAAGCCCATGAGATGGCACCTCCACCAAGCCAAAATACCCAATTAGTTGTAGAAGTATGATCTTTTAAATTAGTAATCTAACTTGCATCAGAATATCCCTCTAAAACTGAAGGATACCCAGCATATGATAAACCATAATCCATGGTTTTCTTTAAGTACTTGAATACCCGCATTATAGCATGTCAGTGATGAGTATTAGGATTGCTAATGTACCTACTCAATTTACCCACAACATAAGCAATATATGGTCTTGTGCTTGTCATTGCATATATTAAGCAACCAATTATTCTAGAGTACGCAAGTTGATCTACAACCCTGCCTGTATTAGGCATAAGGTTGATAGTCGGATCCAAAGGAGTGCTCACTAGACAACAATCATCACATTTGAACTTCTTGAGTATTTTCTTAATGTAATGTGATTGAGTAATTGTCCCTTGTCCTCACGTGTAATCCTTATCCGAATGAGATCCAATCTCATCTCTTAATCCCTCAACTAAATATACTTGAAAATCATATCTGAATGATTTAGCTACCCTTGCTCTTTTACTCCTACGAGTTGTAGAAGTTTCAATTAGAGTTTCTCTAATTTGATTTTCATTTGAACTTGGCATCAGACTTTTAGGTCTATGTATTGAAGTGAATCATTTTTCATTAAATATTGCATCTCTTGACTCTATAACCGATTAACGGATATATAATCATTAGGTTCTATTACACAAAATCTATAAGCCTTGGAATGCTCAACATATCCAATAAAGATGCAATCATAACATTATTCACCTATAATTTTCTCTTTGGGTTCTGGGAGTCTTACAACCGCGCTACAACCTCAAACTCGTTAATATGACAAGTTAGGTCTTTTTTTATACCAAAGTTCATATGGGGTGACTTTGTTCATTTTATTAGGAACTCTATTTAATAAATAACAAGCCGCTAACATAGCTTCACCCCAAGATCCTTCACTCAAACTCGAGTAAGACAACATGGAGTTAACCATTTCTTTAAGAGCTATATTTTTCTTTTCGGACACACCAATTTATTATGGTGTATAAGGTAGTCTCATGTATGATCCCTACGGATTAGAAATAACTAGGATCATAATATTTCCCACCTCAATCCATGCGTAAAGGTTTAATTAAATCATTTTGTTGCAACTCAACCTTAGTTTTATAGATTTTAAATTTATCTAAGGCTTCATCTTTAGCATGGCATAGATAAACATAACAAAATCTAGATGCATCATCTATAAAGGTGACAACATACTTCTTATTCCCTAAAGAAGGAGTGGCATGAAAATCACATAGATCACTATGTATCAATTCTAAAATATTAGAATCTCGTTTATATTTTTGAAAGGTTGTCTAGTGATCTTTGTCAACATGCAAGTGTTACATTTTCATGTAGGTGTGTTTGTCGTGTACGTGTGTTTATATGCACGTTTGTCGTTTAAGTGTTATATTTATGGGTGGAATTCGAATATATTTATCTTAACATTTATATGCATGCTTGTCGTGTACGTGTGTTTACTTGACAATATATCAATATGTGACAATGATCATACTATGTTTATATTCACTTGCATGTGTATATGTCTCATCTATATGTGTGTAATTGTAGAAATTCGAGAGCATTATTAGGCTCAGATCGACAAAAAAAAGTAAAGAAGCGCAACCAACTTTTTACGTAAAATAAGTTTGTTGGTTAAATTGGACACACCAAAATATAAACAGTTAAAAAGCTGAGAAACCGAGAAACCGAACCGAAACCGATAATAAACTGAACAGTCAAAAACCGAAAGGTTTCGGTTTTGGGTTTTATAAAAACCGAATATTTCGGTTCGGTTTCGATTTTAGCCAAAAACCGACCCAAAAGTTATTAAGACATGCATGATTTTATTGTACGATAAAAAACAACCGCCTACTCCTACAAAAAACTACCTTCAACCAACTTAATATTCAATTTATAATGCATGTTTTTTCTCTTAGCTTTATCCCATATATAGCAAATCTCTATTAATCATCGTTATTATTTTTAAATTAATTAGACCGTAACATTTACATTAGGTAATAAGTTAAAAAAGAAAAGAAAATAATAAAAGTAGTTGCAAATTGGGGCATAAGACCAACAGTAATGGCTCGATCGTGAGAGTTGTTTGACACCAAACACGATGTGTCTCGCCCATTACAACCTCTCATTCGACGCGTTTTATAATAAAAAAAGAGAAGTCGGTCTAAAATAAAACCGATTCGTGTGGAAGAAAAAACACCCCCAATAGCTAATCTTTTGACTGTTTGGTCATTTGTTTAAAAAAAATCTTTAAAAATTTAATTAAATTTACCTTATAAATACTTAAATACTTCTTCATTTAATACGCACTTTCAAACACATTATTTTTTATAAACTCTACACATCTCAACTAAAACAAATGGATTCTGATCCTTTTTTTACATTCTCGGATGATGAAGAAGATGAAGTTAAAAGTATCGATCTACAGTGTTTTAAAGAGGCCGTTATGGTTTTGCAAGTTTCCACTTCTACAATCCCCAAAACCCCAATTAATAAAAAAATGATACATAAAGATCGTTACGGTGCTCATGATCGTCTAGTGGCTGCTTACTTCTCTGAAAACTCAATGTAAGACGAAAAATTATTACGTAAACGAATATGAATGAGGCGATCACTATTCACACGTATTGTTAGGGAATTAACTAATAATGCACCATATTTTTAACATAGTAGTGATTGTACAGGAACTCTTGACATTCTCTCATTGATGAAGTGTATCTTTGCAATTCGTCAATCGGCATACGACACCTTTCCTGATGCTTTAGACGAATATCTACAAATTGGTGAGAACACTTTCCGTGATTCTATCTACGCTTTCTATAAGGCTATTATAGGCATATATGGAGACGAGTTTTTGCGAAGGCCTGCATACATTGATGTCAAAAAATTATATGCTTTTCACATAGAGAAACATGGGTTTCTTGGGATGTTAGAAAACGTTGATTGTACGATTGGACGTGAGCTAATTGCCGAAATGCATTACCGTGCTCAATATTGTAGAGGTGATCATGAGCCACATTTCGATTTTATTGGGAAATCGGTTTGCCTCACAAGACTTATGCATTTGACATGCGTTCTTTGGTGTAACATGTACGAACAACTATATCAACGTTATACGTCAATCACATATTTTCAATGATATCATAGACGAGAAAGCACCACATGACGTGACTTATAAATAAGGATGTTATCTTACTGACATGATATATCTGGATTGGTTTGTTCTTGTTAAGTCTATTTCAAGCCAGGCTCGAATGATAAGAAGTGAATAAGATATAAGCAAGTGTGTAAAGCAACATGTAAAAGATGTGGAAGGAGCTTTTGGCATCCTAAAGAAAAGGTGGGCGCTAATAAATACTCCTGCACGATCAATGAATTTCAAGAAAATTACGGATATGATGTACACATGCATCATATTACACAATATGATTATAAATGACAAAGGGGTGGCAATCTTTCTCGACTTTTAACCAGAGTAGCAACATCGTGATGATGATCTCCTACGAACGCAAGAATAAACGTTACAAGTTATTAGAGATTTAGTCAACGAGAAAACTCATCTAAGCCTTAAAGTTGATTTAGTGAAACACATTTGGAGTCAAAAATGAACATAATTTATTGTAATGTTTTTAATCTTATTTCAATTAGTAATGTAATGTTTTTAATTATAAAATTTTAATCATAATGTTTAAAAAAATGAAAATGAAAAAATGGTTTATCTAACTTGTGTCATGGTGACACGAGCTTAGATGTAATGAAGACAATTGTTATTTTAAAAACTAAATTTTCATATAAAACATGGGTAAATTTGGTAAACATCATTAATTTCAAAAATTATTAATATCATCTAACATGAGAAGATGACAACTTTAATTTATTTAACACCTCTAAATCTTTACCACCAGGCACAAGTTGAAATTTCTCTTAAAAAGGTGGTGATCGCGATCTTGTGCACGATTACACTAAGGGCTTGTTTAATAAATTTTTATGTTAGTGTGTCTTAATTAGCCTCTTAATTAGGAGAGAGAGACATTTATCCCAATTAAGGAGTAAACGTGCACATTACTCCTTTACTATTAAAGGGCAGGATTGTATTCCCAATGCCTGCCTTAAATGTAGTTAATGCAAAAACTGGCCCGACCTGTTTTTTCCTGGGTTTCTCATTTAATCACCTATTTTTTCCTGGGTTTCTCATACACGTGTTAACCCATCTCAATGAATCATCATCTCCACTCCATCGTTTATTCCATTATCCAACACACACATCCTCACACTTTCTCACATACCTGCAAAAACCTACCGAAACAATAAATCAATCATCTAAATCTAAATAATCATTCACTAGAGTTTTCAGATCCATAAAACATATCAACAAATATCACAAATTCTAAATTATTTTTTCATTTTATTGCATGTGGGTTTACAATTAGGGGCTGTTTAGACTTCTCCAACAATACCCATCGTCGTCATCGTGTGTATGAGTTTTTCGGCGAAGCATGGTTGTCGTCTTAACGGTTGTCCATTCTTCAGAAGATTATAAGCAATTTGAGATTACAATTTATGGTTTGACTTAATTAGATCTTCAAAATTAGGTTATCTACAACAAGTTAATTAGTTATGGTCATTTTTATTTGATGTAGGTGTTAACAAATAAAGTTGTTTGGTGGCGAGTTGAATGATGTTGACGATGTGTTTCATGAGATGTTATGAAACAAGAAACTTGCAAGTCAAAAGATATACATTTGGATGAAAGGTAATAAATTGCTTAAAAGGCATACATTTTTGGTTTGTTTTTTCATAACTCATCAATTATATTTTAGGGTTTGATTATTTGAAAGGGCTTCTACTGATCTTTTCTTGAAAAAGTTTGACTTTAATAAGTTGTTAAACATAATGTGATAAGATGTTTAATAATCAGATCAAACACAGGATGCAGGCCTTTGTAGTCACGTTAAAAACCAATAAGTTACCGTGACTCAAAGTGTGATAAACTATTGGAAAATTTTACCATTTTAAGATTTTAATAGATGACTATCATGCATAAAATTGCGACTATAAGTTGAGTGTTTATTAATTTTGACTTCTTTGGATGTTTTAGCTAATAATATTGTAGTTTGGCTATAATTTCGTAACATATAGCTTTGCAAATGCATTAAACTCAAATCTGATATATGTGAACCAACAAAGTTTAAGACCAATATTTGACACTAAAAAACACCTTTTGTTTCTGAAATATTGTTCTTAAACTTCATTGTTGCACATATTATTAAAGCAATAAAATAATCGATATTAACTCTTCGTATTGGTAGCGAGAAAATTTGCAGTTTTTAGATTTTTTTTCCATTTGCAGATTCACGAAAGCATGGACCCCCTTCGTTTTAAGCTATTGTGCCATGCGATTGATTGTGCTAATTTTGGTACTGCTGTTAAGGTAATGATACTTTTTTTAACACCTCTGTTCACGTGCAATGTTATGACGAGTCGTAGATCTATTTGATGCATACCCGAGCTGAGCACATTTGACACCTAGCAACCTGATCCTTATTAAGTGTTTATTTTACTTATATTAAGGAGGTATTTGTTTAAGCTTATTTATGGGTTTATGAGCTTATCTATTTTTGTCTTATGTAACATAAGCCCCATTTCTTGGCTTATGGTAAGACTTTACGGGCTTATAAAGGTTTCAGTTATGAATATGTTTTCAAATAAATTGATAAGCCGAAAACTAACCGTAAACAAACACATCGGATTGATGTAGAAGCAGATAAGTAGGCTCTCAAGCCTTAGATTTGTTATATATGTGATGCCTATGTCTTAACTTGAATTACTTTTTTATGTCAGGTTGTTGTTAAGCTAATGAGCTTCGAAACAAGGCTGGTAAGTTTACAAGAAAAAATAGGGTTTGTTTGTGGTGAATGGCTCAGGTTGGACAATGGAAATTTAAACAACGTTGGAAAGCTTCGACCTGATTTGCCAAATCAGTGTCATTGCCTTTCAGCTACAAGGGTGCAGACAATAATCTCTAATACCAGCGTGGTTATCCAACCGGTTGGTGACATGCCTGATGAATTTACACACTCTTGAGGTTGCAGCCATTGCGAGTGCGTATGCTTTTTGATTTTCTTATGTGTTTGAACCTTAGTGTCGTATAAGGCTAATAGTTTCTGCATTGTGGTTACAGCCACGACGCGCATTTCGGACTATGAGAAAGGTCATATCTTGGTGGGGCCTTTACACAAACGCAACCATGGTGGTCTTTCCTTATGATGTCGGTTTACATTCCAAAAGCTGTTAGTTGTATTCTTGGCTTACGTTCTTTGTGCGCCCGTTGTTTGTATTGATCTGGCAATAATGATGCTTTACCTTTTGTGAAATGATTTTGATTTTTTATTTTTTGGTTTTCTAGGATGGAGTCGGCTTGCGGGACATGGGTTAGACAAAAGAGAGAGGGTTTTAAATCTTTTTATTTAGATTAACTTTATAAAGAGCTTGAAATAGCTTTAGCCACTACTAAATGGCAGGTCGGTTTCTGATGGTTATGTAGAATGGTTTAAACCACATGTCAAATAAGGAAGAAAATGAATTATATATATCAATATAGAGAATTGGTTTAAACAAGAACCTATATACATGCAAACCAAGACTTGGCTTTACTTGATGCCTAGACCTCAGCCACGTGCGCAGGAGCCGCATTCAAGAGTGGTTGATGTTTGCTAACCACGATGATCATATTTGGCCTAAAGTCAGGCTCATCTTGCACACACAATGATGCCACTGCTGTAAGATTGTAAAAGTTCAGTGGGAAGCGACTGGATTTACAAGAAAAGACAATCATCTCCACCCAAAGGTTATTACTCTTTCCATAAGTTGCATATTCATATATTTATTTATACTAATTGACTATGCTTTTAAAGTGAACTTCTGTATAATACCAATTCTCATTCTGTGTTGTGGGAAAATGGCTTATTGTATACTTACGTACAAGTGTGAACACTTACTTTGTTCACTTTTACCTATAAGATTTAACTCAATGCATATATTTGTAAGGAACTAATTAAAGATTGTCCAAAGTTATCGGGAGCAGCCTACCACACATGTCAGAGAAAGCAAGGTACATGTTACTTTTATATCGGTTTCTGATTTGTTTTTCACCTCATTGCAAGTATGTTGCAACTAATTATATGATTTTTTATACAACCGACGAACAAAGAAGTATGTGAGAAATAGTAAGCTAGATTAGCCCAAGACATTACCCCGGTAGAGTGTTGTTGTTGTTGTGGAGTGCAGGTATATATGTTAGATTCCTACTTCTAATATGTTTTATATAGTTTCTATTTTTTTGTTTTATATTACTAATGATTTGTTGACTTTTTACAGGTAACATTGTTTCATGTGCTTGATTCTATGGTTCTGCTTTGTTGCGTGGCAAGAATCTGAAACCCATCTGTTGATAAAATATAATGCCTAAAAATATTAATAATATTTTTTCACATCTTTACGTTTTGATAATCACAAAATATAAAAACGTTCAACGTAAAATTAAACGTAAACAAGTATTTAGTAGTAAATTCCCATTTCAACAATTACATCACTTAAATGTATGAATAAATAAATGCTTGATGCATTTTATGATCAAAGAAAACTTTTATAAAATGTTGTAAACTTTTTATAAACATCACAAAATATTTTTTACATTTAAAAGAAATGTTTTATTCAAAATAAACATTTTGAATTTCAAAATTTTGGACCTAAAACGGCTAGAAATGATCCAGTAAACACCTCCCCTGAATAGGACAAAAATGAGCGTCTGAATAAGGGGCGACCCCCTTAAATACATGGGCGGACCCCTTAATTTTAAGGGGGCCGGCACCCTATTTAAGGGGGCCGGCCATAGACCCCGCTCCTTCTTTTTGTCCTATAAATACTGTACTATTCCCCACTATTTTTCTCACCTTTTGCACTCATTCTTTCTGCTTAAAACAGCCCACATATCATCTCTAAGATCCTTTGATCATTTAATCATTTAGCTTTGTTTCCAAGTTATCCAAGCTCAATTCCTCAAGTGCAAGAGAAGAATACTTCCATCATCAAGTGAAGAAGTATTA
>BQNB010156496.1:0-15261 GCA_026074375.1 Tanacetum coccineum | reverse complement strand
AAATTTGGAAAACTTTGTTAATCACTCATCAAGGTAATAACCAAGTCAAAGATAAAAAGATCGACCTTTTGGTACAACAATATGAACAATTCATCATTTCTGAAAACGAATCTATAGATAGTGATTTTGCTAGATTTAATACTATCATTACTAGTCTAAAAGCTCTTGATGAAGGTTATTCTAGCAAGAATTATGTTAGGAAGTTTCTTAGGGCTCTACATCCTAAATAGAGAGTAAAGGTCACGGCGATTAAAGGGTCAAAAAACTTAACATCGCTATCACTTGATGAACTCATTGGGAATCTCAAAGTTCACGAGATGATCATCAAGAAAGATTCTGAAATAGTCAAAGCTAAGGGAGAAAGAAAATCTCTTGCTTTAAAGGCTAAGAAAGAATCTAGTGATGAGGAGTGTTTGACTTCTGGAAGTGAAGATGAAGAATACGCCATGGCAGTTAGAGACTTCAAAAAGTTCTTTAAGAGAAGAGGTAGATTCCTGAGACAACCTCGGAACGACAAAAAGACATTCCAAAAAAGCCGATATGACAAGAATGGTAAAGGTGATAGAAATGTTTTAGATGCGGCGATCCAAATCATCTTATTGGAGGAATGTCCAAAAACCACGAAAGACAAGAAACCAAATAAATAGTTCGTCGACGGGTTTTGGGTGATAGCGGTGAAGAAGATGATGAGAAGGTCAAAGACGAAACGTGTCTCGTAGCTCAAGCATCAAGTGAGGTATGTTCCGAATCCTCTTACTTTAGTGATGAAAACTCATTAATAGATGATTAATTTTAGATAATGAATATGATAAATTGTGCAATGGAGTTTTTAAAGATAATCACTTAAAACAACAAGATTAAAAAGCCACTAAAAATAGTTTAGAAAAAAGAACCTAGTATCTAAAAGAAAAAGTGGTCTACACTCGAGAAAAACAAAGGAGTTGATTCACTGGTAAAGTGTCATATGCTTAATATTGAGAATGAACACGCAAAGATGAAGCCATTAGATTAACTAAACTTGAAAAGGGTACACATTGGTTATAATGAAATGTTAAGTATCAAAAACCTCGGAAAAATTACGTTTAGGTTTAATTCTTTTGACGCATTATCTGTGGAACTAAGGAAATAAAATTTATGAAAGCCCAAAAAAAGGCGTCTTCTGATGGAGGTCCCATGAATATGGGCGCCCCCATATTGTACAGGCGGCCCCCAAAGAAATTATGAGACTGCCAGTCATTACGCTGGGTTGAGAAAGTGGTGTCTTTTTAAAATTATTTTGGGTCCTAGATCAAAAACAACATAATAGTAACACAAGTCAAAGTTCCCGTTGCTCGTGATAATGGAAGTTAAAACCATTTTATAAGCCATTCTCAAAACCGGAGTTGGATTTTTCAAACACCAAATTTTAGATCAAAGAACTCACCACCTAGAAGAGTAAATAACAATTATCCTCGTCCTAAGACACCGTAACCAAAAAGGAACATTGGTCGACAAAATCAACCTCGTGGCGTTCTCGTAACTTGAAACAATTTCCAACGTCAAAGTTACATGCCATGGGAAATGTGTCTTCCATTTCCACATCCCAACCAACTGCATCAAATGCAAGGGATGTTTAGCACTAACAACTTTAGAACCATGAGATATTGGGACAAAATGTTTGAGTTATTGTCCTATATAAATAGATATGCCTTGGAGTCGAATTGAAACCCGATAAGTGAAGAAAAGATAGCGGATGCTCTAAACACATGACGGGTAACCAAAAGCTCTTCTCAAGCTACAAGGCATACAACGAAGGTAATGTTATTTTTGGTAGCAATCTTTGCGATAACATCATTGGCAAATGTACGATTTCGAATGACTCTATCAAAATAGATAATGTAGAACATGTAGACAACTTAATATTTAACCTGCTAAGTGTAGGACAAATATGTGATAATAGATGTAGAGTAACTTTCTCTAAACATGATAGTGAAATTACTAAGGATGGTAAGGTCATAGGTAGAGGTATTAGGAAAAAAGGCTTATATGTGATGAAATTAGGAAATAATCCAAAAGACCAAATATGTCTAGCAACAATTGATGAAAACTCCACGTTGTGGCATAGAAGATTAGGTCACGCAGATATGCGTCTCATTCAATCATTAGCATCTAAGGAACTAGTTAGAAACTTACCTAAGCTTAAGTTTGATCAAAACTTCTGTGATGCTTGCAAAATTGGAAAACAAGCTCACGCTAGTCACAAAGCTAAGAATATAGTCTCAATGACTAGATGCTTAGAACTCCTTCATATGGATCTCTTCGGTCCATCTGCCGTATGGAGTTACGGAGGAAACCGCTACACCTTAGTCATAGTAGATGACTACTCTAGGTATACTTGGACTAGATTCCTTAAGGATAAAACTGAAGCCTTCGATCAATTCGAAATATTTAGTAAGAAAATTTAAAACCAATTAGGATGTACATTAGTGTCAATAAGAACCGACCACGGTAGGAAATTTGATAATGAGGTGCAATTTGGAGAGTTTTGTAATGCCAATGGAATTATACATAACTTCTCAGCTCCACGCACTCCTCAATCAAATGGCGTGGTCGAAAGGAAAAATATGACACTTCAAGAAATGAGTAGGACTATGTTGAATGAGTAATCATTACCATAAAAATTTTGGTGTAACGCCGTAGATACTTCAACATACATTCTCAACCGAATCCTAATTAGAGCAATCTTAGGAAAAACACCTTACGAACTCTTGAGAGGTAGGAAACCTACTCTTGATTATTTTAGAGTGTTTGGAAGCAAGTGCTTCATTTTTGTGAAGATCGTTTAGAACTCATCTAGGATCTATAATAACAAAGTTTGTTGATGCGCAGCGGAATTTAAACAAAAACGATGCTATTTAACAAGGTTTACATCCATACAAGCCCCAATTCTATTTGATCATGATAAAACGTGTTACCTAACAGTAACAGAGATCAAAGAAACCTTTGATCTTGGGGCTAGAACGATCTTAAGTGGTGAGATCGTTGGTGTTTTCCTAAAACATAATTAAAACACCTTAAAATACACACATAAACAATGCCTAGGGACCTCTTTATATATAGATTCCATCTAGACTTACAAAGAAAATCTAATTGTATTAGGAAACTAAATCTTTCCTAATCTTAATCTTTATTTTTTTAAGCAAGTCTTCTAGAATCCTCCAACTTCTAGAATTCAATAATGTCGAACTAGACCCTTTTGTTTCATTTTTTGTATCATCAAATCATATTCCCTAAACAATCTTCCCTATTTATGATGACAAATACAAAAGTAATACTGATTCAAAGATGATCCATAGTAAGCTACTCTTCAGTAATCTTCCTTCTATTAATAATAGCTTTGTCTTCAACTAAGCACTTGAACAACTTGTCATCGTCAAATCTGTTCTTCCATGAATGAACCAAAATAGATTCTAATCTTCCCATTAACTTAAGATTTCCTTTGAACTTGTTGACATTTCTTCAACACAATGAAGTCATCAATTCTTGTTCCATGTGTCACACCCCGTAAATTCCCGATTAGTATTCCGACCCACTCCGGTCATCTACTTTTAAATTTTATACGTTACGTTTAAATCTGACTAGTTATACAGCTGGAAACTAAAACTGCGTAAAACTAAAAACGTCCCATGGACGCGTTCCGACATCGGATATAAATTAAGTTTGGCAATTATATGGGGTTATCTTAGTTCCTGAGTGTTTCGTGATTTTTAATCACTTCTGTTATTAATTTTAGGGTTTTATCCTTTAAATTGCGTTTTTCGCGTTTTTGACCAAACGGAACCCCGAAAACTCGAAATCTTTTCGTGTAAACTCAAGTTATCGTTAATATTATACCCTAAGCCTAAAAATTTTATTCACCTCTTCTTCCCTAGCCAAATGTGGCGCCTAAACCACAACAACATGTATACTTGAACTCTAAATTAAATCCAAGGCATCTTATTTTGAAATCTACATGCATGTGCATGAAAATGACACATGAGGGAGTCACTCTCATGCACAAGAAACTAGCCAAGACATGTGCACATGAGTTCTTACACTCTTGACCACCTTTGACTCACATTTAACTAGAACTATTTTTCATAAAGACCTTGGCTAGTAAAAAATTTGTGTGGTCTTGCCTTGTGAACCCTAAAACCGGACGCACCCTATGGTGAGCCAAGAAGGAGTGGTTCAAGCCACATGACTTGAACTATGATACCACAAACCCTAATTTGATCCTATAAATACCCTACCTTCTCACACTTAGGTTATAACACATTTCACTAGCCTCAAAAATTTTCTTCTTCCTCCCTTGTGTCTCCCTAGCTCACGGCACACCTTCACCAACATACACCATCCATATCTTTTGATTTCTAGCAAGATCCAAGTATTCTAAACTCATTTCTAAGGTTATCTAAGGTAGATCCAAGTGTTAGTTGGTTGTTTTCAAGGGTTTTCAAGAATCATAAAATTTGGGTTTCAAGTTTTATAAGTGGGTTTTGCAAGATCTTGTGTCTTCATCTTTTGCTTACTTTCTTGTGAGTATTTCTTGACCCATCTTGTATTATTTTGATTATGAATCTTGTTATAGATCTATGTTTATATATCTAAAGATCCAAGTGTTTGTGATGATTTTACAAAAGAAATTACAATTTATTTTTGTTTATCTTAAAAATATGTTGGAAGTCTTATGACAAAAGCTTTATGTTTATGTTTTATAGTATGTTCTTGGCGAGATTGATAGTTGATGAGAGTTGCAACAATAGAGATTAAGTTGGATTGAAGTTAGTTTTGTGGTGGATTAGTTGTAAATAAAGGTTGCCTATGATTAGGCATATATGGAGTTTGGGTTGATTTTGGGTCATATGTCCGGCAAAACTACTTGGCTGTTCCCGAATTAGTTTTGTGGTTTTGAGCGACTTAAAAATGTTTTCATTAGGCGTAAAAGTAGTTTTCGAAGAGCTCATTTTGAATAGATAATTTTTCATATATACATTCAAAATCGGACTTTAACAGGCCAAGTTTATGGTCCCAAATGAAACTCGAAACATTTTTCGGGAAATTGGAAAAGTTAATGCCAGATCAGCAGCTTTAAAAACGGGCGATTCGGAGACCCTTCGGAGTCCGAATCGGCCTTAAGGTAAAACAGGAAATGTTGAGAGTAGTCGTCCGGAATGAGATTTTACTTAATGTTGGCAACCGTTAGCTAAAGTAAAAAACGTGAGACATTTACACAAATCGGACACAAATAGATTTTTAGAAAGAAAACTCTAATTTATGCTTTGCTGATTGTGAATAATAAAAGGGGGTTTCGGGCACTTTTGGACGATTTTGGATGTTTTAAATGCGAGCGAAACATAGAAATATTAGGTAATTAGTTAGAACAACTAGAAATGTCATGAAAGGTTATTTGAGATGCCGATTCTAATAAAAAGTAGGATTATTAAAAATGGTACGAAACGGACATTTAGGCGATTTAAACATAAGGATTAGGCGGTTTAGAATTTTTTCAAGCGATTTGTAAAATATGGAAACTTAAGAAAATAGGAGACGCTATTAACGTTTTGAAACTAAAAAGTTTCCTGAAAGGGAAAGTTTCTAAAAATAGTAGCTTTTTACAAGGGTCGGATTTAACTAAGACGTTGGTAAAGTTTCAAAGTCTTTTATTCTTTATAACGCAACACACTTGGGGATGCTTTAAATGATGAACATGGCTGCCTTTACTTGTTTCTTTGACGAATGCTAAGTCATACCCATATTACTCTAGGTCGGTTCTAGACCTCCTTATATCTTCATCACTTGTTGTGATTATCGC
This sequence comes from Tanacetum coccineum, assembly GCA_026074375.1. Taxonomy (NCBI): domain Eukaryota; kingdom Viridiplantae; phylum Streptophyta; class Magnoliopsida; order Asterales; family Asteraceae; genus Tanacetum; species Tanacetum coccineum. The sequence goes on along the minus strand of BQNB010156496.1, from coordinate 9,428 downwards.
TCATCCTTGCTAAGGTGAGTTCATAGCCCCACGTTTTTACCGATTTACAAATGCTTTATACTTTGGGGTGAGAAACATTGTTTGCTTTTAAATTGGACACAAGTTCTTTACGCAATTTTTACATGTTTATGTGTTGCCTAAGTTGCTTACAAACCTACTACTGCCCAAATTATCATGAACTGTTAGTTTCTCGACCGGAGGACCGGTTGAGGGAGCGCGAGTGAGTAAATAGATCTATTGGGACTAATTATCCCTATCCGCTTTGGTTCTACTTAACAAAGAACAAACGGATATATGTCATGTCGATTGTACATTATGGTGGTCTTTGGTTTGGGACACCGGTTAGGGCAGGAATACTATGCGACAGGATGTAGCATGCCCTGTTGGTTATTAGCTTCAGTGTCATGAGCTTAGTGCAACAGTAAATACTTTTTATGTGATGCTGTATCTGTTATAGTAGTCACATACGTTTTGAAATCTTGTGGTCCACTCTTGTATTAACTTAAACCTATGAATTCACCAACATTATGTTGACGTTTTAAACATGTTTTCTCAGGTGCTTAGCTTGATTGATTCTGATGCTTTGTGGCGTCTATGTGCTATGTGACTTCGCCAATTTTCAAGATTTTTCTATTATTTATCGTCTGTCATTAATCAAAACCTTGTTAATGCTTCCGCTACTTTTAAACTTAATTATTTGGGCTGTAAAACGTAAATTTATTTTTATTTTATGCAACGAGTAAACTTTTACAAAGTTCCTGATTAGTGGTCGGATTCTTTCATTGTTTGGGGGGATGGATTGTTATGGACGTCACGCCCTCGGACTCGTATTCCGTCCAGGCCCCGTTTGGGGGTGTGACACCATGCCATACCACCACACTTAATAAGTTGTAAATCATATCATATCATCTTTGTAATATCTTCCCCTTTTTGTCATTATCCATTAGGGTGACTGTGAAACTTATGCAACTTTAATCTTACAATACAAACCATATATTTAAATTTCTAATCAAGCATTCAATGTCTCAAATTACCCTCCATGACGCACAATAAGAATAATGAATTCAAGTAGTAGAAACTCAAACTAAGAGTAGTAATAATGACTTAGCAGTAGTAATAAGGTTTAACTTGTTTTGCACAAGTGAAACCCTTCCCCTCAAGTGGTGCATTTAACAATCCAATATGTTTTTTTAAACACTTGTATTATATTCTTCCATTAAAACCAATATGTTAAACCAATCTCACGACCAAAGAATAAAATCACCATAAGAATCTGTACGAATAATAAACACAATCGTAAACTCGAATATCATGTAGTCCCATCCTGAAGAGCATCACTAAAAATGACTAAAGTAGTTATCGATACCAGGCAAGTAGTAACACTGAAGAAGCAACATTAAAATGGTGAGCAAGTAGTAGTAAAAATACACTTACCAGTATTAAACTACTAACTAGCATTATTAACGTTTGCGAGCAGTAGTAACTTCATACCTTGTTGAAGCTTTATTAACTCTTGGGATTACTATTTACTTCTATACTGGCTAGCACTAAGTTTTATTTACTAGCAGCATTAGTTATACTCTGGCAGCATATGTATATACTAGCAGCATTTAAGTTTATACAATTGGCAGCATTAAGTAACACTAATCACGAATCATCTTAAATCCAAAGAATTTTTTCAACAATATTGCCAACAAATAAGGAAACTGCTTACTCAATTTAATCTTCTCCTTAAACAAATCCAATTCCAAATTCGTTCTTTGCAACTTGTCTTTAAGTATACTAATCTCGTTATCAAGTAAACAAGAAGTGCGTTGAATATCTTCAGTTGACATGAATGCAAATTGGTCGTCTTCGAATGATGTTGTGTCTTCTGATTTCTTGTCGCGACGTGTAGCAGGTTAATGTAAACTCAAACCCTAAAAGTTAGGGTTTCGTTTGTTGTTTAAGAACAGTGAAATAAGCACAAATCAGCACTCCTAGATAATCTTTAACGAACAACAAATCGGATTGGAGAGGGTTTCCTGCTATACTGAATTAGAGTTTGTTGAACACCCTAGTGTCACCGAATTTCACTTGTTACCAAAAACTGTAACACTAAGCTATTTTATTTCTTCTGTTCGATTAAAAAACCTTGTAGATCCTAGATCAAGAGCCACATGGCTCTTATACCAATTTTGAAGATCGTTTAGAACTCATCTAGGATCTATAATAAAAAAAATTATTGATGCGCAATGGAATTTAAACAAAAACGATGTTATTTAACAAGGTTTACATTCATACAAGCCCCAATTCTATTTGATCATGATAGAACGTGTTACCTAACAGTAACAGGGATCATAGAAACCTTTGATCTTAGGGCTAGAACGATCTCAAGTGGTGAGATCGTTGGTGTTTTCCTAAAACATGATTAAAACACCTTAAAACGCACATAAACAATGTCTAAGGATCTCTTTATATATAGAGTCCATCTAGACTTATAAAGAAAATCTAATTGTATAAGGAAACTAAATCTTTCCTAATCTTAATCTTTATTTTTTTAAGCAAGACTTCTAGAATCCTCCAACTTCTAGAATTCAATAATGTTAAACTAGACCCTTTTGTTTTATTCTTTTGTATCATCAAATCAATAAATCCTAACAATTTTAAACACTAAAGACTACCTTACCAAGTTTGACCTAAAGTCATACGAAGGTGTCTTTCTATGTTACTCCAAAAACAGTAAAGCCTAAATCATCCTTAATAAACATACTAGGAAAGTCGAAGAATCACTCAATGTGACATTCGATGAAACTCCTCCACCCTCTAAGACATCACCTTTGGTGGATGATGACTTAGATGAAGAAGAAGCAATTAAGGTTACCGAAAAGAAAAACTTAGAAAATGACATTGAGGATAAAACTTTAAAGATTGACGAAATAGTCAATATTAAGGAGTCTAAGAACCATCCATTAGAAAATGTCATAGGAAACCTTAACCAAAGAACCCTTAGGTCACAAGCCCAAAACCAAAGTAACTTCTTTTATTTTATATCAACTATAGATACTAAGAATGTGAATGAAGCCTTAACGGATGATAGTTGGATAGTTGCCATGCAAGAAGAATTAAATCCATTCATTGCTAACGACGTTTGGGAGTTAGTTCCACAACCTAGGAATATGACAATCATAGGAACTAAGTGGGTGTTGAGAAAATAAGTCTAGACGGGAAACGTATTGTTTTCTCGAAATAAGGCTAGGTTAGTTGCTCAAGGCTATAATCAACAAGAGGGCATCAATTATGATGAAACTTATACCCTAGTTGCTAGACTTGAGTCAATTAGGATACTATTACCTTATGCCTGTGATTTAGATTTTTAGCTATTCCAAATGGATGTAAAAAGTGTATTCCTAAAATGTTTTATCAATGAGGAGGTATATGTGGCACAACCTCCAGGATTCATTAACTTTGAAAAAACCGGAATCAGTTATAAACCTTAGAAAGCTTAATAGGTCTTAAACAGCAACCCAAAGCTTGGTTATGATAGATTAAAAAGCTTTCTTATTAAACATGAATACAAATGGAGAATGGTAGATAAACACTTTGTTACCAAGAAAAAAGTTGCAAACCTCATCATAGTTCATATATTTGTCGATGACATTATATTCGCTCGACTTGTCAAAGACATGTGTGATGAATTTGCGAAATCATGCATGACGACGTTCGAAAAGAGCGGGATGGGTTGAACTTAACTTCTTCCTTGAATTACAAATAAAACAAATGGAAGATGGTATTTTCTTTAATCAATCTAAATATATTAAAGAAATGCTTAAGAAATTTGGCTTAGAAGAATCTAAACCAATGAAAAACCCCATGTCCTCTGATACCAAAACTCATGAAAGACGAAGAGTGTGAGTCGATAGATAGTACAAGTATCGAGGCATGATAGGTAGTTTATTATACCTAACGACAAGTAGGCCCGATATCATGTTTAGTGTTTGCCTTTGTGCCTGCTTCCTAGAGGCTCCCAAAACCTCTCACCTTGAAGCGGTTAAGCGTATCTTCCGATACATTAAAGGCACTACGCACTTAGGATTATGGTATCCTAAGGGGACCGGCATAGTATATGCAGACTCTGATCATGCGGGAGATTATGTGGACCGAAAGAGCACTATCGGTATTTGTACGTTCGTGGGATGTTGTTTGACATCTTGGTTCTTAAAGAAACAAACCGCTCTTGCTATATCCATAACTGAAGCCGAAAACGTAAGCGCCAGAAAGGCATGTCAACAAGCACTATGGATGAAACAAGCTCTTATCGACTACGGCATTCGACTTGATGACGTCCCGATCATGTGCGACAATAAAAGGCGATTGACCTTAGCAAAAACCCGGTGCAACACTCTCGAACCAAACATATCGAAATTCGTCACCACTTTCTTCGTGATAATGTCCAGAAAGGACATATCCTATCGACAATGTGGGTCCGTAACAATATCCGCCACAATTTTACAAAAACCCCTTAAACATGAATCGTTTAATTATCTTCGTCTTGGTTTAGGAATGATGGAACACATTCAATAAACCGCGTTTGTCCGCTTCTCTTTCTTCTAGTCTCGATTTTAGTCCGCTTTCCATTCCGTGTCGTGACAATTTAACAACTTCATCCAAAGTTTGTTAAATATTTTTAATTCGTGAAATGCAAATTAAATAGTCACTCTTCCTTGTAAATTCGTGTCAAATATTTAAGTCCAAAACCTGTCTTTAGGCAGGGGGGCCCCCATATTCTTAGGCGGGCCCTTAACTTTTTCAGGCTGGCCCCATTTTGATATGGGACTGTACACCAAGCAGACATCAAATATTAACACTTAGTCAAAATTTTCAAAACACAAAACCAAACATACCCCTTCTTCCTGCTGGTGCGACGAACACGAAACCAAAACCACCATAACTCAAAATCAACCACCAAAACACTAATTAAAGATCAAATCATCACTAATAATCATTCATAACATCACAAAGATCATCAATTGTAAGTCATTTTATCTATTTTCTTTCAGTTTGAGTCTAGGATGCATGATGAACACAAAATTGAAAATTGGGGATTTTCCATTTTTCTTTCAATTTTGTACAATTAGGACTACTAGGATATAATGTATAACTAATATGCTTCCCTTAGACATAGGATTTACCTACACTAGTGAGTTTGTCGAAAAACTAATTTCCTAACCAAAACCTCAATTTTATTTTCAAATCACTCACGTTAGGAACATAATGAAATTGTTGTTATGCATTGTTAATACAACTTTAAAACGTTTTTAAACACATGCATAATGATCTCATGAACAAAGATTGAGATACATAATTCATATTTTTTTTCGACATGTTTGGATGAGCAAAATCAAATTAAGGAGCGTTTGGGTTAACTCTTAGGTTTTTATTTTAGGTCGAAGCTAATCGTTACTTATCTTTATCACATTTAGAACAAGTATGAAACAATGTCCAACACAATATACTACAAGTAAATGATAATAAAATGTGACTTCAATACTTTCTTTCTAGGTAATCATGCCCGCAACTCATCTGAAGACCATATAAATACAAAGAACTAATCCAATGATTTCACTTAAATGAATACCGTTCACCTATAAAGACAGACTATGACTTGAAATTCGCTATATTCATGAGGGTCGGGTGGTTTGATGACTTTACGGATCTACGCGATGTTCGGTCTTTGTTTAGTTTACTTGTGTTTGAGTGTCTTCTTGAAATCAATGACCAAATTTGTCCTCGCTTCATACTTGAATTTTATAGTTAATATAGAATAAACTATACCGATGAAGGTCAAATGTTAATCGAATTTGTAATTTAAAATCAATTCTTTTCTTACACTCTTGAAGAATTTGCTTAAATTCTTGACATACCTTGTGTGGGTGCTTGTGTCTTTACCGACAAGTGATCACTTGACGAGTTGGCATATGGTGTTCCTAGGGATGGTCCATACCAAACCAACCCTCCTTCTCCTGATGACATCATTTCGTATATTCGAAATGGATCGAGATGTCAAAGTCCACTCGCACCCGTCATAGGCAAAAAATTGATGTTCAAGACTATCAAATTCTCACTCGTGAAATTTGTCAACCCTGAAGCCTTTGAAAGAAATTATCTGAGAAAATGTTTTCTGTCTGGGGGGTAATCGGGACCATTTTCCCGTGTGTCTTTCTTACATGCTCTATTGTATTGTAAGATCCGAAAAATTTAACCTTGCCTATTATATCGCAAAATGAATAGAGTGGGGTCACTAACAAGCTAGGTTAATTTTACCCTATGCTCTAGCGTCATGCAAGTCGGGGTTAGTTCGGGAAGAGAGAGATCTTTCCAGACGGAATATGGCATAAGATTAATGCTCGCGCCGAGATCGGCCAAGGCATTACATTTATTAATCTCAGAAAATTCACATGGAATAAGAAATCGGCCAGGGTCTCTAAGTTTTTTCGGTAACTTGTTGAGGATGACCGCTAAGCAATTCTCGTTCAATTTAGCCATTTCACTCAACTTTTCTTTGTTTGCGATTAAAGTTTTTAGAGTCGAGGCAAATTTTGGCATAAGAGTCAAGGCATCCATAAAGCTAATTTCGAAACTCAAATCTCTAAAGATTTCGTAGAATTTCTCAATTTGATCGTTAGCTTTTTCTTGGCGCCTTTCATCATTTCTCCTAGAAGGAAATAGAATTGATGTTCGTTGGTTAGGCATCGGAGCACTAACGGGAGCAACAACGGGCTCGGAAATTGGATTACGAGATTGTACTTGAACTACCAGAGGTTGGACGTCTTCGGTGCTTCCGTTATTAGTAGGAAGCATCGTGTCCTTTGTAACCTCGGTATCACGATTCATTACTTTCGGAGAAGAAGATGAAGTGGAGGGAATCGTGGGTCCTTGATAAGCAACACACTTCGGGTGGTGATACCTTTCAAATCTTCCTTCGGGTTAGTAACGGTGTTACCCGGGAGAGTTCCCGAACCTGAAGTAGAGGCGGTATTAGAAGTCATGAACTTGGAAAGCATGTCCGTTAAATTGGCCATTTGGTTTTGCAAGGTTTGGCCTTGGTTTTGCATATTCCTCAGAACTGCATCATTAGCCTTTACGTAGTTTTCAAAATCAGTTTTGGACACACCATGTGTCTGAGGAACAGGAGCTTGGTAAGCTGGTGGTTGATTAACCTGGGCTCGGTAAATTTGGCTTTGGTTGAAATTGTTCCCTCGGTTTTGATTGTAATTGTTTCCCCGATTAAAATTGTTTTGATTATTTCCTTGATGGCTTTGAACGGGAGGAAAACCGAGAGGTCGAATTTGATTTGCAACCATCTGAGGTTGGTAACCGGTATTTCCTTGGTTGAAATTTGCCGCAGCGGCCTGTGACACATACTCTTGGATATTGTCACGGTAAATATTGCCATCGGTGGCTGGACAATATTGGCAAGAATGACCACCCCCACAAGTTACACAACTTTGCTCGACCGCTTTTACGGGAGCTGGGGTTTGGTTTTTCTTATCGAGAATCAATGCTCTAACCATATATTTAAGTTCAGCAACATCGGGTGAAACTGCTGGGGTAGAAGAGCTCGTACTCACTTTGGCAATGACTGCCTTGCTTCGTGATTGACGAACTTTGGATTTGCTCTCGATGAGTTTTAGGCATTCTCGAGGCATTTTATCCAGAAAGTTACCACCTGCAGCAAAGTTCAATGAATCTTGATCATTCGAGTTTAGGGCATTATAGAATGTATCGAGTTGATGCAATTCTAAAAACCCATGATGCGGGCATCCCCTAAGAAGATCATTGAATCGGTCCCATGCCTCGTAAAACGTTTCATCAAATTTTTGTTGAAATCTCGTGATTTCTTTTCAAAGATTTGTTGTTTTAGAGGTAGGGAAGAATTTGTTAATGAATTTCAAAACAAGATCATCCCATGTAAGAATTGATCGAGGGGGTTCTTTCTCGAGCCAAATTCAAGCGGCCCCCTCGAGAGAAAATGGAAAAAGCATAAGCTTAATCGACGTGTTCGAAACGTTTGGGAATCTCATGGTAGAAGTGATCTTGTTGAAGTATCGGATATGAGCATGAGGATCTTCTTTGTCATGTCCGAGAAATTGCTTGTTTTGTACGAGAGTGAGCAAACTATGTTTAAGCTCAAAGTTGTCTGCGGTGATTGTAGGGACAATAATTGCATCCTCGTAACCCTCGGTGGGTGCTTGAAGAAATTCCGCCATAGTATGATTATCGGCCATCGTAACTACGGGAGATTCTTGATCTTTGATGAGGTCTTCAAGATCAAGTGATTCAACAACAATCGGTGGGATTTGTTGTTGTTGTTGTTGTTGGTTACGGCTTTGAGAACGAGTGCGCATGCACTAAATGAAATTTATTTTTTTTGGTTTTTCAATAATCTATTCACAATTTATTTTAACGGACAACGAGATAGGACAACTTCCACCAAATAATCAACTTACTTCACGGTAGCTCTCTAAATGAAAAACGCACAAGTGAGCGGAGGAGTAGGAAAGCGCGAAGCTATTAAAATCCTTTCTCCTTTCGGGTCTTAGTTCCTCGGAACAACCCTCCTTATACCCACATTATAGTTTGTTAATCAAATCGAGGTGAGCCGTACGTCGTAAGCGACACAAATGGCAAGTTTTTGAATCTTTTGTTTGGGAACTTATTGATGAATAATACTTCAATGGAAAGTATTATATGTTAGTGTTCTTTTACCAACTTGGTGAATTTATTTATTATTTCTTTTTATGGAAATTTTTTTTTCATTTTTTTATGATAATTATACTAATAAAAGAAAATGAAAAATATTTTTTTTTTGTATTTTTATATTTTTATAAAAATAGAAGAAATATTCACAAATTCAAACACAATTTGTCAAACGCTACGATAATCGTTTCACAGCCTCCCCGGCAGTGGCGCCAAAATTTGATTGGATTGATAGTATATATATATAATACTAGGCAAATCCTAACCAATTGCCCTTGACCAAGGCAAAAAAGTCAAGATTCACAAATAGAATAGAATCAATATATATTCGGAAGTTTGATTTCCCGGGTCGTTATGTCCCAACGAGATGTGCAATTGAAAATCGAATGACGAATTGATAATCGATGTTTGAATATGAAAAGATTATGATTGATTTTCTATTACTACAAGTAAAAATGCAAAATCAAGCAAAAGTAAACCTAAAACGTAAGCAATTTAACTTAAACCCTAAAACGGTGACGTAAAAACGCTAGCTAAAAACCTAAATTATTCAATTTTAATCCTAATTTTTTTACTTCAAATTGGTTCTAGGTGACTAAAAATGACGTTTAAAAAAACTAGATCGAAAACGGAGTTAGTTAAGACCAAAAACGAGTCAAAACAAAAACGGGGACGAATCCCGTTCTTTA
>BQNB010156495.1:0-15261 GCA_026074375.1 Tanacetum coccineum | reverse complement strand
AAAAAAAACAGCATCAAGGAAATAGTTTCCAATATCTTGGACCCCTGTGAAAAAGACATGTAGAATCGTTATTGTACCAACATCAGTTATAATGGTAAACTCAAACAAACAGCTAAACACAAATAAATTCCCAGATTGCAAACTTTGGCAGACTGAACACTTTCAAATAATCATTCCAGTTAGACAATAAAGCAAACAAGATAAAGAAATAAACGGTAATTAGCGTCATTTTCTTCATTAGAAACATAAGAATCATTAGTTCCATTTAAGGGCCTTTAAATCTGATCTAGCATGGTACCCTAAACAGATGAATTCCGAATAAAAGGTAGTTGTTGCAATATACCCTTGTGAAACAGTCATGGAAGAACATCCTTAGAAGGCGGGCCAGGACTTTTAAGTTCGTAGATAGAAGCAATGCAAATTGTTTAGAAAATAATACTTTCTGTCTACGGACATGGTTGATCTCAGTAATGAGCATTAAGTATTGCTCTTGAAAATTGAACCACAATGGGTATAAGAAGAAACGCCACAACTGCTAAAATAGTGGATTTTAGACATCTCTAAAAATTAAAGATATTGTTACACATTTCTGAATCCGTGTCCGACAAAAACGCGTTGCTAAAACCTTATTGGACCGAAGTTGTCCTAATGATAGGCCATTTAAGAAATTTCATCATGTCCTGTTAAACTTACATTGTAATAATTCTTATAGGGTGTTTGGAATTGTGTATTTCAAAAACTACTTTCGGCTAAATTACTAAGCAATTAACATAAGCCATATGTTTTACTAAATATAAGAACAAAAAACAATCTTTACAATAATTTAAACATACCGCTAGTATTAAGAACCTGATGTCATGAAGAATCGGACCAGGACGATGAAAATAATGTAACACTTCGAGCCGCCAAACCATGTATTTACTGGAAAAAACGTAAACAACAAAATATTACTAATGTAACAGATGTGTAACACAAATCAATTAATTAAACGAAAAACGTTAAGTAAATATTTCCATCTAGACCTTTTTGCTTAGAAGAAGTTGAAAGAGAGTGACTTGACGCTCGACTAAGAAAAGATGACTGCAACATTGAGATCACCAAGTCAGATACTATAATTCACATGTTTAATACTTTAGAAACCATAAGCATCGCATAAGATAGTAGGTAGAAACTTTGAAAGTGTAAGTACTACTCATTTTTAAAATAAAATAGACATTTCATCAAAATAACTGCTATAAGAACAATACACTTGAGGTTGAAATATGCATTAAATACAGATAATATATCAGATACTTTAAGTGCTCACCTAAATCAAATTGAGCAAATAAGTACTTTTGTAAAAATAAGCACAAAATCACCTGAACAAGCAATCCTAAACAACCTCAAAATGTAAGACAAACATTACATTGTTCCAACAATTCGTGCACATATATGTGTTTTCTCTTCTCAATACACATCATGTTTATGCAGAGCTATTTAAAGATATACCTATAAACCAAAGGGTTTAATGTCGTGTTCATTCTGAAACTCACACATACGACCACCAACAGCAAGAAGCGCTTTGGTAGCAACACAACACGATTAATTTAAGTTCCACCAACCAAATCACTTTTGATAATAGCTGTTTTTAGACCATACAGAGACCAATCTCTCAAATTTTGACGACCTGTTATGCATGTTTTGCAGGTGGGCACATAAAAAAATTTCGGACAACAGTTACTATAAGGGTCGAAGTGACGTCGCTGGACCACAACCGACCATTCAAGCATTCAATCGATTGCCAGTAAGTGCCTCCACAATTACTATCCCATATTATTCAATAAACATCGAGTTGAACTTAAAAAACATATCCAACAAAGTTATGTATGACCATTCTTACTAATACTTTAACAGTAATACAAGAAGACAAGGCAGATCATTGTTCAACCAAATACGTCCAATTTACTAATCATCATGGCAAGTTGAAATAATATAGAGTACAGATTAAAACCACTTAAAACAACATTTGAGCAAATCAATAATACCTAAAGCGCATCGAAAATGAACCTTCCAGTTACGCGAGTTTGCCGAACTGATGCATGTAGAACAATACTGCACATCTGTTCGTTGGCCTCACTACGGATGTATAACCCCATATCTCTACAATCACCATTTCCCACACATAAATCAATTAAGTAACTAAAACTATTATTAAAAGGAAAAGAAAAAAATAAAGGGTACGTACCTCTGATATGCCGTTCTTTAGGAAAACACTCCACATGATTAGTCGCCTTGACAATTCCTGAAACAAAAAAACATGAAATCACCAAAAGAAATTTAAGGTATGATCAAAAGAGAAATTGAATGACATGAGTGAAGCGACTGACACCATTTTTTGTAGATGAAAAGATTAAAGAGAAAACACATGTTATACTTGATTTGTGATGGGAGATGATATGACGCGGAGGGATTAAAATATTCAAATCATATACAAAAATAAATAAGTCAAACATGATATGTTGCTTAGTTTCAAAACTAAAAAAAACACATCAAAAGATTAACGCAGTTTTGACTCTTTGAGGGGTTTTTTGAATAGGTGATGTAAATTAGGAAATGCGTGTATTAATTGTGTCAATCGTTTCCTGAATTGTAGATAGATTAGTTAGGGTGTGAGATGATTTATATGTTGAGTGTGTGTTTATTTGGTTTGATAAGGGTCAAAAGATCCGGTTGTGTACTGTTTAGGAAAGGTATTCTTTAATGGAAGAATGTTTGATATCAAAGTTGTGGGATAGCATAATGGTTGGATGGCTTGGTTGTGTGTCTGGTGACTCGAGTTCGAATCTCACCGCTTCATTTTTTAAATAACATTACGAGGTGATGCTGACATGGTATTGTGACTTGGCATTGTGACATCATGTGTCATGACTTGTCCTATATATGTATAAAGATAATCATGTGTCATGACTTGTCCTATATATGTATAAAGATATGATGACCATCAAATACTTTATTGTTAAATGATGTTCTTTTTTATATTTCACAATGCTTTTCTTTTCACGATTTTTATCTTCTGTTATTCAAATTTGTAACGTATATTATTGGTTATTAGAAACTCATGTCATCTATTAATTGGTCTATATCCTATAAATGTCCTATAAACCATTACGGTAGAAGACAAAATCAGTGTGGCCTCTTTTATGTTAATCAGTGTTGTACATTCCATATTTAGGTCATTTTACAATACTATTTAATTTCACTATTTTATTTTTTTTCTGTACCGTTTCACTTTTAATTTTAATAGTTTTAAGTAATGCGTAGATCTGAATAATGATCATAACAATGTAAAATGACATTAAACAATTAAAACGTTTATATTAAACAAGTGTTATATGATTATTATGAGGATAATTAATACTTTGTACATCTTATTAGCTGGGGTACGTATAAAATGCATACGTTTACACGATAAAATGCGTTTTTTAGGCATTCCGGAAGGTTCTAAAACTAACTACACCTAACGAAATACCTCGATTATACCCATACTCAAATACTAAAACTTTACATCATATATATATATATATATGTCGAAATTAGATGGATGAGACCAAGACTTTACAAGTTAAAAATAATATCTAGATATTTTAAAGATATTTCATAAAGTATATTCTTAATCTTTACAATCTTGTCATGCCTTACTTAATTAGGGTTAGAACGTAACTTGGGTTTGGTTAGTAGATATTTAGATATAAATAGCCATGCATACATGAGTATCTTACCTTAAATCCTTAATGCAAAATTGCATATTATTCTTCTCATTTAAATAGTCCAAAACCCCACGCACAAAACCTTGCAAATTAAATTTCCATATTTGATTTTCAAGTATATACATCCATATACACAACATACTTAAGGTATTCTAAGGTGATGGAAGACATTGGTCATCATTTTCAGTACTAAGAAAGAAAAATGAAAAGATTAGGGTTTTGAAAACCTAATATTGGGTTTTTTTTATAGCTTGAAAAGTTGTTTTTGATCTAACACGGGTTTAGAACCTTATTTCACATCTTTACATCAATTACTAAGGTTGTTTCCTAATTCCTTCTATACTTTTATTTCTTCATGATTTATGTGTTTAATGTTAAATATAGCCATAATCACCAAAATGTATCTAATATGGAAAAATAGTATTATTTATGTTTATGATTTCTATACCACTTATTCTTGGTCATATGGATCATGGAAATGTTAAAGTAAAGTATGTTACATTATCTGATTAAGTATAACATGTTTGGTTAAATTAGGGTTTTAATGTTTCTTAATCTTCACATGTGAAAATAATGAAAGTAAAAGGGTTAAACTTGTTACAATGGAAATTTTAAGGCTAGGAGGATTTTGAACTTATTATAAGTACCACATATGTAAAATATTTTTTGAGAGTTTTTTATAGTAAATCTACTAATTAATAATACATAAATAAGTTTTTATTAAGTTTACACTTAAATAATAGGGGCTGTTTTATTCGAAAACTTAGGCAGTAGCCTTTTGATATTTTAGAGTTATAATACGCCTGGGTCGATTCTATAATGATAAGAACTTGAAAAACGATCCATACGAAATGATAGCGTTATATTAACGACGCTTTACGACTATAAATATTTTATAAAAATATTTTTATAAAAATTTACTTTTCATTACAGCAACTTTATTTTAAAACATCTAAATTGATATAACTTTTAGATACGAGAGTCGTACAGCACGAAACGTTACAGAACGGTACTATAACGAGTAAATTACGACATTTTGATAATTATAGGTTTATAAAAGTAATTTTATTAACTATGAACAGTAAAAGATCACTATTCATCAGTGAATTTTATCTTTATACAAATATTAATTACCTCTTTTAATACACAAAAACGACTCGAAGGAATCACTGATTCGGGATTAAAACGAATAAAGTTATTACGATACAGTTTACGTCAATTAAAAGCCTAAAAAGGACAAACGAGCTGTTATGACACAGTATTTTTATATTCATCGCAGGAATCTTAATAATTAAAAATGTAATATTTTGATCGCTCGTCTTATACGAAGACGTGGACGTAAGAACAACGCGTGCAACGGGCTTTAAACGACCAAATTTAGGTCATTTTTTACGTAAAGTATATTTATAAACATTTCCATTTTATAAATATTTTTTGACCTACAAAGACGATTTGTCGGTTGATTATGTATATAGAATATTGAGTGGTTTATCAAAAGTAGATAAATTAATAGGGAGTTTAAAAGAGGCATCTTCAGGATGGGCGTATTGAGGTTTGTTGGATTACGATTTAAAAGTATCCTTAGGCTCCTCGTACGTCATGTCAAGTCCTTCTTTAAATTATGATAGCCCGAACGATAGTGCGATATAACAACTATAAGATTATATTCAATGTTATTAATAAAGTACTTGGTACTTATGCGACCGTTTTTGAGTTTTCTATTTATAGGGTCTGGAGTCGGTTCAATACGACGTATCCAATGTCTTAGATATGACGTATTGGGGGTTTCTTGGAGTAGGGACCACGTTTGATATCTTCTAGAATATTCACATAATATATCTCCAATATGGCGTATTGGTCTTCTCTGGATACGGCGTATTGATCATGTTTCCTTCGTGGTCTTTGGTGAGTGCAGGCACAGATATGTCGTATCTTCCTTGATGGATACGGTGTATTGGTTGTCAGAACAGTAATCTTCAAAATATTTTCGTTAAGCTCCAGAATACGTGCCTTTTAGGTAAGTTTCACTAAGTACTCCATAATTACTGCAATTCTCAAATACAAACGATTAAGTAACAATTCTTTGCAATAATCATACAAAATGGGTCAATTACATAGGATAAATGATGCTATAAAATAGACATTATTTGATGTCATCAAATATCCCCCCACTTGAATCCTACTTATCCTCAAGTAGCCTTTAGAAGTTTATAAAAATGTATCCCTAAGGATATATTTTCCGTTAAGCATTTATTTGATCTATTACAAGTACACAACCAAACACCTCACAAATATAAGAAGATAAAAACACTCAAATCACTCAACTAATCTATGTGGTAACATGTAACTAATTCGCTCAATTGCTTGGTCTTGACGAGTATTCTATCATAAGCGTGGCAAGGATACACATCTCCACCACTAGAGCTAAGGAGTAACAAGTTTATAAAGGTAAATATGGGTTTGTATGATAAGGCTTAGGGTTGATCATTCTACAATCTTTCACCAAAAGTACCACACCAACAAGACAGCTAAAGCACACATACATGGCCGTAACGACAGAATAGACATGTGTGTTCGATCACATCCTCATTCGAGTTTAACCAACGGTTAGGATGAAGAATGATATAGGGTAGGTGATGTGTCGTCGTGTAGGTATTATTTATGTATCAAGTTTTACTATTTATTTTATGCCGACTATACCTAAAATAACACTTTCATGGGCAGTGTACCCGGTAAGATGGAGTTTCGTGGTAAGTAGGGTGTCGATCACTAAGAGCGAGAGCGTTAATATCTAATCTATTAGTATTTTAGTTATCTAAGTTAAACCTAAAACTAATGTAAAAGGGGGGGTTCAGCCTGAGAGACTGGCAAGGTTTTGTGTATCTAACCTAGGGTTTTGATGACAAGTCAAGCAATAAACACACCCAAGAAGACAAATAAACGATAAAGAAGCGATCGAGAACTAATGTAAGGAAAACTTATCAACCATAAATAATCTGATAAAACACAAGTTTGTTTATTTAGTGCAATGATTGTCTTATCTTGAAGGGGCATATCATTCCTAGACTGTAGTATATTGGATATCATAACACAATCAAGAGATGATGGGTTGGCCAATTTCTAGAGAGAGAAAGTAAGGATTCTAGTAAGAGAAAAACACCTTTAGTGTGTGTATAATCAAATGAACAACCAACCCTTCCCATGGTTGGAAAGGGTGTTTAAATACATGAGTTTGAGTGCCCTAAGTGGGCTAACATATGGGTAAAGACCCGACCCAACACCATAAGTCATACGCTAACGATTAAACTACGAGCTATGCTATTCTAGACAATACACGGGGTGACCGAGTCTTTTTCGTAAACCTACCAATCTCCCCCTAAGCGAGGTCATCCTAGAAAATACAATTTGAATTCTAGCATTCTAAGTCTTTGACCTTCTGTCTTTAGCTCGTAGTCTTTGATTCTTCATTGTTTGATTCCTTTGTACCTTATGTAGTAATCTTTGATCGTAGTTCCTTTGACTTGTGTGATCTTTGAGCTTTCATTGAGATCATTAGCCACATTAAATCTCTTAATCATCCTTGTAGTAGTATTGCCTCCATGTGATGTTGTGACCTTCGGACCCGCATGCTCACACTTTTCTGGATCATAATAACATGCATCAGAGTTGCGGAAGTTGTGTTATAGGTTATTCTTTAATTATGATGTCTTTGATTAGGGATTTTGAAGTGTGAGCATAGGGTTGTGAATTGACTCCACTGGAACGAGGTATCTCCATCTCCATCTTTTCTTGAACCTATAATAAAACAGTTAGCAATAAAGCTTATGGACGAACATGGCTTTGTCATTCGCCTAAGTCTGGTTGGAGTGACCAACCTGTGATCAGGTAGATTCATCTTAAGAAGAATCTCCTTGACAGGATTTCCAGTATAAGTATCGGATCATCTAATGTAGCCATTCTCAAACGTAACCTCAAAGTATACAAAGCACGGAGTGAGTGAAACAATGAATTAAAAACTCACTGATTAATGAAAAATTGATTTGAAAATCAGTCGCATATCACTCAGAAAAGAGTTTTTGTGACACATCGACCGGTTTTATAACAAAAAATCAAATTTCATTAGAAACACGTTTGTTTTGAAAGACATACACAGTCAGTGTGCTCGAAAATCAGTTGTTGAGCACATCGACCGGTTTTCCAAAAACTACTCGTCAATTCACTGCCTGGATCAAAAACTATTCGTCAATTCACTGCCTGGTACAAGTTTGATTCATAAAGAATCGCACCATCGTTGCTTTCCATTTGCCACAAGTTTAGTCCATAGTGGACCTCACATGTTACCTACCAAGAGCTTATTTGATGTTGGCTCTAGAAGGATTTCCATCTTCATTGTAAGTACTTCATTATCACTCGGATGTTCTGGCAATACCACAAGGATAATGCGTAGGACTCTTAAGATCTTTACTCGTTGTCACGGTGTGAGACGAACAAGCATAGTTTGTATTAGTGTCCTAACAAGATTTGTAGATGATCTCATGGCTCTAGACTCAATAGTGCATTTTTGGTTTTTATTAGTCAAAGGCTGGAGCGGACTGCCACCTTTTCAATATCGTCTAACTCGGAGTGAGAGAGACGATAAACATGTATTGATCTCCATGAGAAGTGAAACAATAATCCTTTGAGGGATCTTGAGTGGCTAGGAAGGGTTGTGCAGTGTATCACTGGGTCCATGATACTTGTCTTCAATGTCAGCAATCAACCATGTGATTCTGACAGCATATGTAGTGACCCGGTTTCTGCCTAATGTTTGAGGAAGACTGCTTTCTTTTCAACTCCTTCAGTGCTTACCGAGACTTCATAACTAGAACCTTGTTGGGTGTGTTCCAGCACTAGCTCCATCTCAGTCCGCACTATTCCCTTATTCTCACATTAACTAGTGGATTGTCCCTGGGTAGATCCCTCCGGCTCTGGCGGGATCGTGGGAACGAGTACCTAACCTTACCATCCTTATGACTCCGATAAAGTAAATACAGGGTCGATCTTTTGGTACTATTCTCTTCGCCATACAACCAATTGAAAAATCAACCAAGGTACTTGTGATATAGATATCAAAGCCATTGTACCTTGATAGTTTTGATTATTTTGAAATGCTCCCCCTCAACAAGTGCATCGATATTCGAAATTGTTTGGCACATGGAGGGAGGAGTACCTGCTTGAGTCTTAATAGATCACATTTTTATCAAATTTAATATTTAACTCACATTCTCTCCCCTGATCAAAAATTTCAAACCCTTTGAGATTTAGGATCTCAATTGATTTAAATATGTTGGAAAATTTGGGAGAAAATTTGGTCTGATTAAATACGAGCCGATATTGGAACCTATATATGCTCCCCCTCAATTAATGAGGGATTCTGTTAGTGTCAGTTATGATGAATTTATAAATGATTTAGAGTTTAACGAGAAACTCATGAAAAATTCATAAACTGACACATAACACTGATTACCACACTACTTATTGATGTACAAGATCATGTATGAGACAGGACCTGAAATGTTCAAATCGAAAGTGGCACAGTCAATTTGTCCATGTTAGCAATCCATAGTCCATCTCGATATTCTCCAGATGGAAGTTGTCTTAGCTTCCCCCGAACCATCAATTCTTTCTTGAGTAGATTCAAATATTTCTTGCAAGCCATATAAAGAAGACTTGATGTATAAAGCCCAAATATTCGAAGTACACAATTAATTTGAAACCATAACATCAAAGTCAATTAAGTCCCGGATGTCTGAATTTCTCCTTATATGATAGTGATGATATAAATTGAAACACCAAAGTCAACTAAGTCCCGGATGTAAACATTTCTTCCTGCAGGATACTGACTATCTAAAGGTATCATCATACCTATGTGTATGTCTTTATCAAATATTTCTACCTTTTTAATAATAAGCTTAGTGGTTGACCGGTCGAGGAAACATTAATTGAATCAGAAACAATCTTCTCACGCTATTATAAATCTTCTAACAACACTTTCCCTTTGGTATCTCAAATGATGCATACTAAAAATAACAAGATATCTCTTCCCTATGTGAAAGAAATAGTGCACCTGAAAGTAACAAGTTAAGACACTGATTTTCTCTGTGGTTATGACATTTGTCTTCCCGGAATGGCCTAAAATTGAAGAAGGCTTTGGACTCTATCACGTGTACTTGTTGTACATTCTAGTGAAACTACTCCTTCCCCCTTGCTGGTTTCGATACCTCGGAATTAGCAAAACCTTGTAGGCACCTATACTTGAGATCGTGTTCGAAGAATTACTAAGCTTAAAACTATCTCGTGAGAATTAACATCAAGGCATTTAAAACTATGTGAGAATTTCCAAGCAATCCTAAGTCGTTTTACAAACTATGAGGTGTTGGCAATACTAGTCGTATGTAGTTTAAAGCCTGAATTCACTAAGTCTTAAGTTGCAAATAAGTCCATAAAGTTTTAAACAAATGACATCTAAAGCCCTTGTAGTTAATATAAATTAACTCCCCTTTAAATTGTTATCCGTCATTATCAAAAACTTTATCCGTTTATTCCGTGACTTATTTTGAAAGACCGTTTTAAAAGATTATTATATGACACTTTCTCCCCCTCAAATGATGACCCGTTTTCTATTTAAAGAGCTGTTGTCATTGTTTGAATGGTCGAATTGTCTTTGAAAATCTTTTTGTGATTACTGAAAACACTGATTCATTTTGAAGACAACATTTTACCACCATGGTTAACACAAATAATTTTTGAAGAATCATAGACAAAAAATTATTTGGTTAAAAAAAAGAAAGAAGACTTCTCTTCTTTATCAAGAAATAATGCACTGAAACGTACATTAGATCGAGGTTGCATGGATATAAAGTAATCCAAGCCCGGGAGAACTGAATCACCCATTGTTAGGAACACCCGTCTTTTTGGCGACAAGCTTTCCTCAATTTGAAAAGCGGGTTGCAGTCTAAAATAACTGCAAGCCATTTTTGACATGTTTTGAAAAACATTTGAAACTTCTGTTCGAACTTTATTTACAGCACCGTGTCATTATTGAATGACATTTCTAAAGCCGTAAATATTATGGATGCCAGAAGGCATGTCATGAAAAACATATTTTTGGTATTTTCTGATTTTATATTTTTGTATTTTGTTTTTGAAAAGTTTTATAAAAATGAAAATCTTTTTGTGTTTTTCTGGTTTTATATATTTACATAGGTTACATGAAGAGATACCACCATAACTCTTCTAATTCGTCTGCCAGTTTTTTCAGCGTTTCTGAAGACATGCTTTGCATTCCAACCTTTTACATGAGAGATTCAAGTTTATCTTGTCCTAATGGCTTGGAGAAGATATCAGCTAGCTAAAATTCTATGCCGACGAAGTAAAGTTCAACCACTCCATTTTCCTTTTGCTCCTTGATTTGCCTTGTTTTTCAGAACACCTCCCAGTTTATCTAATTTCACCTTATAAATCTACTTCAAGGTAAAAATTATTACTTGATCTGGACGAGGTACTAGCTTCCACATCTCCAAATGTTCGAACTCATAGAGCTCTTCATGGCATCAATCCAACAAGATTCGGTTAATGCATCTTTATAACTTTTGTGTTCAATTGAAGAGAGGGGAGTATCATAGTAGCAGAACAGGGCTTCAGTTTGTAGTTAATCTTGTGGATATCAGTCTGGAAAGATCACAAATAATCTTGTCAAGCGGATGATCCTTGGACTATTTTTTGATGTGCTCTTGTGGTAGATTTACTAAATGTACGTTGGTTGGGAAAACAATTCGAGAAGAGGATTCTTCAGAACTAGGTTCTGGAATTGGAGGACCAAATTACAGATCATTATCCATGTGTGCAACTTTAATTCCATGATCATCTTCTTCAACACTAGTAGGAATAACATGAGATTGTGCTTCTTAAATGGTTTGTGATGTACTTGTAGAAGGTATAACTTGATCAATTCTCGTTGATGAAGGTGTACCTGTTGAAACAACAAGTTCTTGAATAGCATCTACAAGAACAGGTTGAACAACACTTGGTGAAGGATTAAAGTACTCATCAAACATTGGGCACAATAACGTATCCCAGTCATTCTTTGTTGGTGGAACATTAGGTGTTGGAGAAGGAGGTTGTGGTAGTTGGTAGTGGCCGATGAACATTGGGAGAATCGGGTCTAGATACGAGATCAATCACCAGTGATATCATAGGAGGGATAGCAGAGATGTCTTGATGGATTGTGACGGACACCATTAATTCAGCTTTAGTATCTTCTGTTGTCTTCTCATTATCGGCTTCTGAGGGTTTATCATTGAAGAATTGATCGCCAAAGCTGAAGTCTTTGGCTAGGTGTTGTATAGAAGACAAAGTCCCTGTAGAGCTCACAGGTTCCTTGGGAATCACCGGTTCATCAACTGTTAGCTTAAGATTCTCCAGAACGTTAGGATATACAGTGGCGGTGAACCCTTCATCTATTTGTTTAGGTTGTGGTTGACTTAATGCATCAGTGGCCTCAACATTCGTATGTTCAAGGTTTGGTTCAGCATGAACAACAGGAGTTGATTGAGGTTGAGACACTATATCATTACCAGGGTTTGGTCCAGCCTGGTCTTCATCTTGTTTACCAGGGTTTGGTCCAGCCTGGCCTTCTTCTTGAGCACCACTTTTAACTATTGGAGGCACTTCCCCATCTGATTCCGTGTCACTGTCAGACAAACCTAGTTCAGCATACAGAGACGAGGATTCGTCATGACCTGAGGGTTCAATTGGTGCAAAAGTACATCTCTGAAAGATGTATTGTTTAGCTGGTCTCTTTTTCTTTGGAGTTTGAAGATTGAGTAGAACCTAAGCAGCTTGCTCAGCACCGACTTTCTCCTTTCCTTTTCCCTCTACCTCTGGGAGTGGTTGAAACTTTCCAGTATCAAGTTCCCTGAACACCACAGGTAGAAGAGGACCCCGAGGTGCACCATAAGCATCCTTCAGACTTTCTTCAATAGCCCTTTGCGTATCAGCCTCTAAGTCACCAAACCCAGGTTCAGTCAATGGAATACCCTCATCAACAAACTCATCAACCAACTGTTGAGATCTCTTAAGAGTTCACTTCTTTACCACCTTCCTAGCTTTAGCTCGTTTGGCTGGCGGTGTTGCTTCAGTGGTTTCCTTAGCCTGCTTTCATTTCTTCTCCTTAGGCTTGGTTGGTGCTAGTTGAGGTTTCTTGGTTGCTGTTTTAGGTTCTATGGGTTTAGCTTGCTTGGTTACCTTGGGTTTGGTTGATTTTGCAGGTTTTAGTGCAGGAGAGTTAGGATCACTAACTTCTTCACCAGCAAGATATCTTTGATGCTTGGCTACTTTCTCCAGATAAGCATCGTAGTAGTCTGCTCCTCGAATGTCATTAGTGATGAGTTCATTCAGAATAGGCATCCCAAAGACTTCCCTTTTGGTTCCCTTCGTACTAAATTTGAGATATCCCATAATAGGTTCTTTAGTAGGAAAATGAAGGGGAGACTCTGGTCTTGGATGGAATTGTGCTTGCGTTGCAGATGAAAGATAATTAGTTTGGTGAACCTCACACTTGGGATCACAATGAGAGTGGCTTTCTTCTTTCCCTGAGTATGTTGTGCCAAATTCTTTTTGTCTTCCATGAAAGTATGGATGGATTGAGTGAATTCTTCCCACATCCTTTCTGCATAATCGATATGAGCTCGATTGATGATGCCCAAAAGAATCTGTAACACTGGAGCTCTTGGCCTTTCAAACCCAGAAGTCTTTCCCGTAAGGCACATATTAATGATTGTCGTGAGTGCTCTCCATGGTTGGAACATGTCATTAGTTACGACATTAGATAAGTGTTTGACTTCTTTTGGATAACCCAGATCGTTGACAAAGTTGATAAGAGTATCCTAAGTTGGAGGGGAAGAAAAAGCATTGTTGTTGTTGACTGGAGTGATCCGAAGAGCATCTCTGAGTGTGTCTTTAGTGAGGTTGAACCATTTCTCATCCAGTTGAAACTTGTAACCCCCGGCGATTCTGTCATAGCAAATGGTATCCCATAACTGCTGAATATAGATAGCTGGTATTGTCGAAGAGGCGGTAAACGCTCTAAAGAAGTTAGTTTGCTTCAGAATGTCCACCGCAATCTTGTAGATTGGGTTGCTTTGTGACTTTTCAGCATCCAGATAGCAGTTGCTTTTCCCTATTGGCACCCATCTAATGCGAGGCAATATTTGTTCATTAGTGCGAGTGGGTGGTGCCACAGCAGGCGCTTGTTCAACCGGAGCATTAACATCAGCCATTATATCTACACAGTTACATTCACAGAATGATGGGCATATAGATCGGAGATGTTAGATGTGAGCAGGTGCTCAGGAGTTAATCAGTTATGGATTATATCTAGGAAAGGGACACCTAGATCATATTATAGTGAAGTTGACTCTTGTGAGAGAAGACTTAATTAAATGACTAAACCACAAGACCCGATAACAATTTACAAGCAATGAGAGACAAAACTCAAAGGATACGTTACAATAAGCAAAACGCAATCAGAAGAATACTCAGGATCCAAAACGCAATGCAGCAAAATGCAATGATTATTTTATTAGAAAACTAGTCAAAACGCAGTAAAGGCAAAATGCAATCACACCAAACGCACTAGGCAAAAGGCAACAGTCAAAACGCAAGCACCATTATATTTAAATAAGCAAAACGCAACCATTTAATTTTTTTTCAAAATAAGTGTTTTACTATTTAAATATTTTAAGTGTCTTCTATAAAAAACGCAATGACTGCGTTTTGTTCCTGTTAAATAGTTAATTACTCAAAACGCAATTGCATCTCAACGGACAAAACGCAACATGGTTATCCAACTAAAACACAATCTAGTCTTTCTTATCAAAACGCAACCAATAGCACTACAGGCAAAACGCAATCACGAAAATACAGGCAAGACGCAACCATTATTTCCTAATCTAAACGCAGTCAAGAGTTCCTAAACAAAACGCAACCATGAATTTCTGATCAAAACGCAACCAACAACTATGAGGCAAAACGCATCCAAGACTGTTATGGCAAAACGCAATCAATAATGCTTAATCAAAACGCAGCCAAGAAACATCAAACCGCAACCAAGAAACATCAAAACGCAACCAAGAAACATCAAAACGCAACCATGAAACAACAAACTTGGCAGATTCTAACTCACTCACTAAAATTTCCAAGGCATATCTGGGTCATGACATACACTCTAAGTTGCTTACTCAGCATATAATCAATCAACCTAATGCCACTACAAACCTCGAATGACTATGGTTTTGACTAAAAAGTCAAGCAAGTTGCGAAAATCACAAAAAGACCCTAAAATAGCTATTGGGAGTTCAATTAAGACAACATAGAGGCATCATGTGTGATGTTAACATCTAACCCAGCAATCAAATCCCAAATAGAAACACTAACCAATTATTTGATGATGAATGAGCTTGAAAATCTACATAAC
>BQNB010156494.1:0-15261 GCA_026074375.1 Tanacetum coccineum | reverse complement strand
TTTCTTGCTTCCCCATGGCCGACCATATGGACCCATGAGTAGGCTTCCATATTGTTTTGATCTAGTCCAATAACACTAAGTCTAACTTAGTTAATTGGTAGTCCGTTAGTTGATCTCGTCAAACGTGGGTTATATTTAACGTAAATACAACATATACGTTATATGCACGGTACCTCTGTGTATAAGTGTGCGACCCCATAGGCTCATATATTTCCAGCAAAATAATTATTTACTATGATATTAGCATTTCCCAACAGAGTATTGGAGAGACTAAATGTGCCTTCAGGTGTTGTTGGAAAGTTTCGAGTAGTGTTTCATTGTTGACGTTTTGTGTTTATATGAGTGTTTTGTTGAGACATTTTTCAAAATAAGATGGTATATAAGAAGCAAAGAGTATATAGAAAGTTATGTTTCAAAATGTTGAAGTTTATGAGAGTATTTATAGGTAATAAAATGATAGGGGTAATCTTTTTTAATACAAATTATATGTTAACGTTGTAGGAGGGGACCTATGCACACATATCAATTTGTTCAATGTCTCACCGGACTGTTGCTTATTTCCCTTGTCTGATGTGTGACCGAAGCTGCACCTAATGGGCTTGGCGCGTGAGGTTGGTCTTCACGATGGGGCACACACCCTTAATGGGACTATCCTAAGAGAGATAGTGCTATTTGTATCTTTGCAAGATAGCAATTATAAGATTGGATTAAGATGAAAAATTCTTGCATGTTCAAATGTCTTATACGTTTAATAATTCACAAATAAAAAAATGATAATAGATGAAATTTTTGAAGAAAGAAGACTTCAAAGTTATATCGTAATGAAATCGAAACTCACATTGGTTTAGAATACTAATTAATCTAATCGGTGATTAAAAACAATTCACTTTTTAGTCTAAAAATCTTTATATTCTTTGATTGTATCACACCTATGGTTGCTCATGCTTGTGTTATTATTCAACTTTCATAAAATAAATTTGTTTATAGTTTCTTTGCACAAAAAATTGAGGAAAATATGATCAGATCAGATCAAGATCATACGGTTTTGTGGTAAAATAATATGTCTTCCGATACCCTACATAGGATTGCCTCATAATCGTAAACTCGTTCGATCTTAAGAGATAAATCGCGACAACTATGTTTGGAACGATCAAAGGCCCAATAGCCACTTTAAAACGTATCCCATTTAAGACTTTTTTTTCCTAATTATACTCTATAGTCTATACTAAAGGTAACTTAAAGTTGCATCAATTTTTTAATCTAAAAATTATATTTTAATCATAACTTAATTAACCAGTCCACTAACCTAAAACTAATTAGCCTATTAATCAAACCAGCCCCAGTATGCAGCTCAATACATGCCTCTCCCATATGTCTCCTACCTCGTGTCTTTCTCCTTGACTGATAAGTGTCCTTTCTACCAAACATTATTAACAGAAATACCTTAAAATGTTTTCAATGAAAGAGGTGCGACCTTTTGAGAATATACGAATATACGAAGCTCTTAAGATGGCCTTTTTCGCATCGAATAGACACAATAGCTTCTGCAAAAGGAAAATTTTGTGACATTTTATTCTTGAATATAATCTTCTAAACTACAGTTTTGAGCATGTGAAAGTGCTTTGAAAAAACACATGGTGATAAAATGTTATGGAAAAATTATTTGTAATCCTTAATCATAAAATAAAGTTATACCTAACGATGTGGTTGATACTGATACGTGTCAAGTTGATTTTAGAAAATGAAGAAATAGAAGTGTACGACATTATTAGGAAAAGTAAATGGATCAAGTATAATTGCGAGTTTACGGCCATTTGTCATGCTTGTTTGTCATCCGAGTAATGATTTCATTAGGTTAGCAAACCTGTTTTTTATGCTGACATAAACGTTATAACATGACATGCAACTTTGAATATGGTATTTTACTCATACCAGATTCGTCAGAAACACATCTTACATTCTTATATGAATATGTTTTGAAGTTGAAGCATAAAAATTTTGAACATGTGATGTTAAGAACAAGATAATTATAACTAGTAAAGTAAAACAAGTGAGACGGGGTGAGGCGAGAGAGGCTAGTCGACTAGTCGCAGGTGAGAATGTGTAGAATAGTTTCCATCTAGAGAGATAGGTTTTACTTGTATAAGTAGTGTTGCATGAACCTAAACTGAAATCATACAAGTATAGTTTAGCTTATAAAAGAAAAAGGTAACTGAACCAGCTGTATGGTTTTTTTAGCAAAAACGACATTTGTAACTAACAGGTAAGTTCAGTAAGACCTTTACAAATCTAACATTTGCTTTATGAGTAACAACCTAGAAAATAAAATCAAGCTCAGCAAGAGATCATTTAAGACCAGCTATTATCAAATAATTTCAAGCTCCACGCATAAATAGCAAGCCCAGTTATAATGAGTTAAGCTTTGAAAGATCTCAACTTCGAGTGTGCAGCTCACCATTCGTGTTAAGTAAGAAAATGCTTTTAAAAAACCAAATTCAGCAAAAACAAACGATTAAGCATTTGATCAACTCTCCATTCAAAATCTGACAGCAAAAGCTACTAAACTTAGATCAAAAGTATGATTCTAGATGCAAACAGCAAACATTTAATTCTTGCACTCATTCAAGTCTCACAAACGAGTCCAACATAATACCAAAATCAAAAGGTAACAACAAACTGAGACAGAATCAACGCAACCTTCTGGCTTCCCTCTCAGACTCGAGCAAGGTAAGGACATCACCTTCTCTGACTGGTCCCTTGACATTCCTCATGATGAAACGGTTCTGGTCATCAAGAAACTTCACTCTCACTTGGGTCACTTGCCCTCTTGATCCAGTTCTTCCCATCACTTTCACAACGACTGCATGCTTGATTTGGGACTCCATCTTTCACCAGCTGAAAGTCAACGTCACAAAGCAAAACACACGTTCAATAAGTATATACAATGCAAAACAATCCAAACTTGAAATAACAAGATCAAGTAGATAAGTTATAACTGAAGAACAAACAATGTTACCAACTAAACTTCATTGATTCACTAGTTCCATTGCAACTACATGTCCTAACAGTAAAAAGAACCAGATATGCAAAAAAAAAAAAAAAACTTCTAATCGCCTTAAAAAGAAGATTGAAGATTTATAATAGATTAATCAAGTGAAGCATTGATTTAACTAGTTCATGTTTGATCTAAAATTATCCTTTCCATAGTTGAACTTCAAGTTTACTAAACGGCGTGTGAACATCAAAAACATTTCAAAACAAGTTCAGTAATATCAGATAGCAGATACAAATTTTCATGATCAAACAACAAACAAGAGATTTAACGCGTTGCAACAGTTTCCTCCCATACTTCAACTTTCGCTAGCTAAACTTTAGATTTTACAAAGCAACCATGATTGGAGACTAGTAATTTCTCAAACTTAAAACATTGACTAGTAGCAAATGCTATGTACTCAGCTAGTGGTATTTAGGTTTGCTTAATTTTTTCTGCTTAAACGCAAGTTCATATAAGCTGGTTTGATATAAGTTACTTCTGAAAAAAGTGTTTGGATTTGCTTAATATCGAACAAAAATACAAAAAGAAGCGCCTGAATTCTTAAGAAAAACTGCTTACGTGCTTACAAAAACTGATAAGCCAAAAACTAAGCAATCCCAAACATCCTCTAAGTATCTAGATTTTAAGATAAATACAAAGCAAAAGACATAATAATAAACTACATCTCATACATGTAACAACAAGATCATATATCAAACGCTTAAGCTTAACTAACAAAAAATAGGCTAAAATCATAAATTTAAAGTTATCACAATGATGCAACAATTTCATTTTCACTAGCTCAAATATAAGGCATACAAACATGAGATCAAAACGTTGATTATTGAAAGAGGGATTATATATATATACCTAGCGTAAATGAGAGAGAGATTGACTGAGCGGCTGCTGCTATTTGCAAATGTTACAAAATGGCTTTGCAACCACAACCCTAATCGTCTTATATATGTTTTTCAATTTAGGGCTTTAGTTGTTCAAATGTATCATTTTGAAGCCCAATAGCATATGAGCCCAGTTAAATAGTAGTAAGGTTGGGCCACGAGCTTATTTTGTAGTAGGGGTTGTTCGGTTAAATTTTTTTTAACACGAAAATCGAATCGAACGGAACTAGAATTCAACCGAACCGAACCGAAAACCGAATTTAAATTCAGTTCGGTTCTCGGGTTGACCCGAATTTCACTATTTATTTTTTAAAAATTTAATAATTACATAAATATTTAGCAAAAAAATATTATTTCAAACATAAAAAGTGTTTTTTTATATTAGGATAAAATTTTAATGGTATATATATATATATATAGAGTAAGGATCAAATGAGAAGAAAACTTATAATGAGAATGATAAGAAGAAACCATAACCACACATTTCAGATGCACCTACAAAAATTGACATTGAATCTTCCCTTAAAATTATACCTATTCCTTTTAAAAAATGTGTGGCTTTGAAATCTTCTTATTCTTCTCATTATACTTTTTTCTCAATTGATCCCTTCACCTATATATTTATATATTATATATTAGGATAGGTTAAAATAAAAAGACAAATATTCGTGAGAAGGATAAAAAGAAAACTTTTTTTTTAAAAGTTCTCGAAAAATTCCAAAAAAATTCCATTAAATCAGGTATGTTGGTGCAAAAAACTTTTGTAAAAGAAGTTTTTCTAATTTTGAGTTTTTATACGTTTTTTTAATGCGCAAAAAAAGAAATTTTGATGCACAAAAAAATTTTGATGCACAAATTTTTCGACTTGTTATAGTTTGATGCGCAATAAAATTTTGATGCAAAAAGTCAAAAGAAGTTGGGTACAAAAACGAATTTTTGATGCACAAAAAACCGATTTAATGCACAAACGTTTTTTTTTAATAAATTTTTTCCGGCAAAACTATCAACTTTTAGAAAAACTTCTTTTACAACTTTTTCATGCACCAACATACACGATCTTGTGGAATTTTTTCAGAATTTTTTGAGAACTTTTTTTTAAAAAATAATTTTTTTATCTTCTCACGAAAATTTGTCTTTTTTATTGGAGATCTTATCCTATATAATATAATATATATATATATATATATATATATATATATATATATATATATATATATATATATATACACACACACACACACACACACACACACACACACACACATATATATATATATAATAAAAATATTATATAAATATATATAATATATAAATATATATACGAGATTGTTTCTAAAGAAAAACCAATATTGGCTAGAAAACCCAGAAAACTCAGAAAACCAAACAGATGCCCTAATTTTTAGGCTAAAAATTGGATTTTCAGGCAAATATGACCCCGATTACACTCGATAAAAAAAGCCAAAAACATAACAGGATGCCCAAAAATTTTCAGGCTATATAAAAGAATTTTTAGGGCATTTTTTTAGTTTTTTTAAGCATCTGTTTGGATTTTTATGTTTTTACAGAGTTAAATCGAGTGCCAATATTGCCTGAAAAAACAATTTTTAGCCTAAAAAATTAAGGCATCTTTTGTTTTTTTAGGGCAATTTGTTTTGGGTTTTTTTGGTGTTTCTGTGGTATTCACCAAAACTTCGGTTTAGAGTGTCAAAACTATAACGAACTCAAAACATAAATATTTAATTTGGTTTGCTTCGTGTTTTTGGCAATTCGTCGGTTTTGTATCAGTTATGTGATTATATTCAGTACTACTCAAACAATGAACACCCCTATATGAAAAAAAAGTATACATATGTGTGGTTAAATATTTCAAATTTTATAACCGTTAACCAAGTGCCAAGAGTATAAAAAGTCCTCAAAATCGAAAAGTAATTTTTCTTTAATTATTTTAGATTTATCAAATCGTTTGTGCTGTATTTTGTAAATTTCACTTCTATTCCAAACAAATATTATGAAATATTTTTGCAATGTTAATAACATTAAAAACCATTTTGTTGATCTTTTCTTACATTGTTGTTTTGTTTAAGCACCATATTTCAACAATGGATAAAACGCAAGTGCTATCTACGTTAATTTTCGTTTGATGGTTTTTTGTAAGCAAAACAACAAAGACTATTTTGTAGTTTTATGTGGATGAACTGTTCATAAAAAGATAAAAGAAGTATGTAAATTTTTCTCATGTTATTCGTACCCTCCTAAACCATCCGTTTGTACCCCTTGGTTGTATTTCGCTTTTTAAAAAGAATTATAATTTTAGTTTACATCATAAAACTGTGAAATGGAAGTGCGGAACGAAAAATATAAAGTTTAACAAGTCAAAAATATGAAACTGTTAAAAAATACGAAACAAAACCTGACATAAAACCGCGTTGTACTGTAAAAAGAATGATACAAAAGGAATCTTTAATACTTTTAGTACTATTCATTACCAGAGAGTACCAATAGTAACATCCTTCAACAATACAAGTACAATTTATTTGAATTTCAATAGCTATGAATCCTATGATCATAAATTCATAATGGTCCTAGATGCTACATGTATAGGACGTATGCTAATTACTGTTTTCTCTCAAGATTAACATCATGGTTTTTATTATTATTTATTTTTATTATAAATCATCATTTTATTAAAAGAGATATGGATATTTACAAAAAGTTAGTAGGGAGCCGAAATACAAGCTGAGCCCCACTTGTTATCAAAGAAATAGGATATTTTTGAATTGGATATTTACAAAAAATAATTTATTATTATTATTATTAGTTATTAATAATATTATTATTTATTATTAACATCACTTCTTAGATAAAAGGATTTACGAACAAATTCGAAAGGAATCCGAGATACTAATCTGGGCCCACACTCCTTTACAATAGAGAAACCAATTGTAGTTAAAAATATGAACTTCTGGATCCGCTTCAACAAGCTAACCGCGTCTGCCTCTAATTACCCACAAGGTAGAAAAGAAAATGGGAGCAACCCATATCCACAATATCTGCACACTTAATTCCATATACATACCGCGTTTACGATGTGCAGCATCAATCACCGCACAACCAGGTACGAAACCCGTCATCCCGGTTTGTGTCAAAGGTGAAGATCTAGTCAGATCCACACACAAGTCCTCCATCCCATGAGTAAAGTAACATATCTGCTGGACGTAATGGTTTGTCACGCCCCCACCCCAACCGATATGAACTTCCTTACTAAGCTGAAATCCCAAACGAATAACAGTAATGACGACAAGGTATCTGCTTCACCACTATACGACGATGTTTAATCCCAACAATACCAGCGCACAATACGCATTGGTCTAAGTAAATATCCCCCAGCAAAAACCTAACAAGAGATAAGGTCTTTGAAAAGAAAACAAGGGAACCTAACCGATAACACAAAACAAAACGAAAGTCTTACCGTTCATAGTTTGTCCCACCCGGAAAAGAACTGTCCGAAGCCAATCAGATGCAGAATCCTCCATGAGATGTCCACAAGGCCTCTGTCGATTAGATAAGAAAATGTTGGATTCTGCAATTTAAGTAACCCATGTGAAATATATATCTACCATTTTCTTCATGAGTTTAGGGTTAAACGATCTCAATTTAGATTACTCAAAAAGTCGTCTCCAAAGATTGTATTGAACACACACAAATGCATCATCAAATTGATGTCCGAAAGATACAATACCCATATGTCGAAGAAGCTTTTTCTGCCATCCACAGATTATAATCGTGAAGCAAGGAAGATGCATAATACAAACATCACCAGCAGAATAAACACCAAGCCTCCCAAAAGCAAAGGGTAAGGTGGCAGCCTCTTGCCAGTCTCCAAACTCTGGTCCAGAAGCATGATAATACGCTCCCAAATATGAACAAAGAGCCTGGGTGTTGGGCGTCCAAAAGAACTTGAGCAACTCAAAGACACGGTAGGTAGCATGTAACACATGGAAAAGTATATCTTGGAAAAACCATACAAGAACGAAGAAAAACAAATTACATTGATGATCATTAATCTTATCACTACATCCATAAGCGCAATGGTTTTGGCCACTCGCTTCATAACAATTTGACTAAAAAAATGCAAATTCAACAATAACGGCCCACAAGTTAATTTAACACAGTGAGAATGGTCGAGCAATAAATAGATGGGAAAACACCTTTGAGCCTGCTACGAGGGTCTTCCTTTGGCCAAAACACTTTAGTTTTATCAACGTTTAGATGCAAGCCATACCGTGGGCCATCCTTCATAATTAACTCTAAAACCTTTCCCATAACCAAAGTATCTCCAACAGTAGTACCATCATCCAAATACCAAGCCTGTAGAAAAAGGGTAAAATCTAATCTTACATATTAAGGGATGTAACACCAAGGCAAAAAGAAGCAGGCCAAAGGGATCACCCTGCTGCACCCCTTGGCACAACCATAAGGTGTGCTCCCCGTAATGAAATCTAGTTGGGTTAGAGTAACATAATTCCACCCAACGCGAGATAGCAGGACAACGGAGAAGAACTTCTCGCAACAGTCTCGGGTTCCACGGTGTTATATGAAACGGTTTGTTATTAAATCATTGCTATATCTTCCTACCTCTTCTTCCTACTTATCTTTCTCGACAATTTAAAACATGACAAATGAATTCCACTTATTCCTCTCTATCATTTTCATCATATCACTTTTTCTGTGTCATAACTATCATGAGTAAGCATATAACTTTATGGATTTAGCTTTGATAAACGATGACTCAAAATTAAATACCAGAGCACAGAAGATCTTAGCTTGAAAGGGGTTCAAACGATGGTTGAAGCTTTGAAGACTTGTGGGTCCTTAAGATTGTAATTAAGAGAGTGTAGCTTTATTAGGTGGTTGTCACTCATTTTAAAAAAAAACATTATTGGTTATCACTTCACATTCACTATCACCCTCGGTAAATTGTTTGTCTTGTCATGGAAAAGACCATACAACATAAAGTAGGTGGAAAAGTGATATCATTTCCCTTAATTAGGAAACAAATAAAGCTGAGCATTCAATGAAAGTGATGAGGATACAATACAAGTATTTGATGGTGAGACATCAAGGCAAGCAGAGGTAATAATCATTCTCGTTTTTTGTGCTAGTGATCAACTCCGCACTAACAATAAATACAAGCGAGAGAGACTTAATAATTTAATTTGCTCCTATTAGTAAAATACCAACTGCAATCCATGAAAGTTGTACCTTTGGATAAGAGAAGCAATACTCTAAAACAAGGGAATCGTAGTCGAAAAAGATTCAAAATCATCTCCAATAAAGCATCAACTTGATGGACAACAAAACGAATGGTTTTAGCTTTGATCAACATGACACGAAAATTAATGCCAGAACGAGAAACCGATAGCCCAAAAAGGGTTCAAACGAATTGAGAAGCTTTGAAGACTTATGGGTTCCTATAAGATTGTAATGAAGTGTAGTTACTTTATTATGTTGTCAATCATTTATAAATATAATTATATTGTTTAACTTTTTACTTTCACGCCTCGGGTATAAATTGGGGTAAGATGTCATGGAAACTACCCTACATACATACATAGGTGAAGAAGTGGTATTACATTTCCCTTAATTCGAATGAAACCTAGCTGTCAATGAAAGTGTAAGAGGAGACAAGACAAGTGTTATGGTGAGACAATGAAGCAAGGTTAGCATATATCATATATCATTATTTAGTGAATAAACACGGAAGACAACTTAACGAAAAAATAATATTAAGAACAATTCAGGTTTAAAAGGCGCCGTTATGGTGTGCTAAGCCCTCACAAAACGCAGGGTGTGACCTCCCGTAACCATCACTTTATTCAGCGATCATTAAACCTTACGTGAAGTTTCTACTATTTTGAAGACCGAAGAAAAGTTGTCGTAAGATATCAACCAACACCATCGCAGTTCTTTTTATGTCATACATTACAAAACTTGCTTATTATAAAATTACAAGTAAAGGGTCCGTTTACAATGAATATATTTATAAACATGTTTATAACCAAAAACATGTTACATCTGTGGGGTATCACGTTAACTAGTAATCATTATGAATATCATTTCTAATTTTGAAAAAAAAAGAATATAAGAAGGAATTTCTAATGAATTTTTGTTTGATTTCAGATAAAGGTTACTAATTGTTAATTCTTAGCATATATGCATCACCTTGTCATGAAGATAAAACCTCCCGAGTTATCGCAGAAAGGAATTTCATATTATCCGTTCGACTGAATCTCGTAATCATTTCCGTAAGAAAAAAAAATGAAGAAGAGATAAAATGTTTTATAAAATGGCCACATATACGTGTTTAATTATTTGCTTGCTATGGACATTTTAAAGATCAATGTATACTTTTTGTCCACTGGATTCACTATGTTTTGCTTTCAAAGATCAGCGAAACGATTTTTTTTTCCTTTTTCAAAAATTATTTGTTAGATTCAAGCTCATGAGATGAAAGGGACTTCTTAAGATTCATGTATACTCACCTATCCCCTAAATATAATCAATTTTTGATATTAAGAATCAAATTTTGAAATTCCCTTATAGCTGTTATCTCAAAAGTTAAACTGGCTAACTATCTACAAAAGCAAAAGAACTGAACTATTTCGAGTATCTAGATTAACAATTTAAAAGGTAATTGTATTTACATTCATATGTTAGATATTATTAGCTAAAGTTATCGAAGGTTTACTGGAATGGTTTGACCTGAAAAGTCAACGAGAATAATATGCATTACCATAAAATTTGAAATTACACTCACCTCAATCCTTTCACTATTTGTATAAATAGAATGTTCTAAAAATCAAAAAAATTATGAAGTTTTCCATGAGATGAGTTTGACCTCAAAAGTTCGAAATAAACTAACTAGAAAAAAATATGCATAACGCAAATAAATTTACTCTTGAGAGACTTTTTGTTAAGACCATCCTTCCCACAAAGCAATTTCCACATTTTAATATTGAGGCGTATTTTTTTATATGTAAATTCATCTCCCACTGCATTGTTCAAGAAGAGGGCTGTATTTTATATGGATTAGGTCAAAGGAATAAGATGGTTTTTTGATATTTTTGATCCATCCAATGAGTTACTTGGAAGGAAAATGATTATTGGAAGGAACAAAGAAACCATCCGTGTTGAGTATGAATGAGCCAGCCCAAAATGTTGAATACATGAAAGGATTCTTGTCATGTTCATGACTATTGCCCTAAAAAGGTGACGAGTCCTCCTATTGTTACTACTTCTAATGTTGCTACTCCTATTGTTGAGAAGACTAATGATGGTTTCCAAATGGTGGGTAAAAACGAAAGAAAGGAAAGGAAGCCAAGCCTAACTAATGACGTCAAGTTTAACTGGTCCTTCGGTTAAACATAATTGAGCCTAAAGCGACTACAAGTGCACCAATGAAGGGAACTACTTATGTGGGTTATACATCTCAATCGACACTTATGTTGAAGACGATTGATAATTCATCTAAGAAAGATAATCTCTCCATGTATAATTCTTTTTCTGCATTAAATGAAGAAGAAGTGGAAAATGTGTATGATGATTCGGCTAACTTAATTCATAACACAAAAGCTGGTGGAAGTTCATCTTTCACGGCTGCTGCGGGTTAGCTTGTTTAGTTGTGTTATGTGTTCTAGTTGCAATTAGTTGTTTCTAGACTTGTAAGAGCTTATGGCATGTCTTAAGCTCTAGTTTCAGGTGTTTATCAAGCTGTTTAGCTTGAGGTTAATGTGGTACTTCAGCCACATTCCATTTGTTCTTAACTTTTTTCGGTTTTAATATACTTTACCGGGGTAACCCTTTACCCAAAAAAAACAAGCAAAAAACTCCGCTCGTTGCGGCGGGGCATATTTTTTTTGGCGAATCGATTTTGAATGAATATTGAATGGGAATGTGTCCATGTGTTACGGCGAAGCTGACTTGTATACAACACATGTAGTTTATTTGAGTGAGCATTTTTTTAACAATCACGAATACGTTATTTATAGAGCGAACGACTTTTAGTATGTATATAAATATAAAAAAGAATGTAAAATTTGTTTCTAAAATAGGTTATTTATATCATTTAAACTTTCACCGAATTGTACGTTCCTGACTCATGCCGTTTATTTCAAAGTTATTAGATAGTTTAGGGTGTGTTTTGAAAGTTTTTTAAAAATACATATACATTAAACTTAAACTTTTTTTATAAAATCGTATATATGTCAGAAGCATTTTAATATTTGGCTCGTTTTGTTCGCAATTCGAAGATCTTTCCGCAGGTATTTTTTGTTCTAAAAAAATCGGTAGAATATGCGTTATATATTTAAGAAATAAAGTTTATTATATAAAAATGTCGTAAATAGTTAAAAGTTGAGGGTATGTTTTGTAAGTTTATTTTTTTCTATTTATATTAAACTTCAACATTTTTTATAAAATCATACGTATGTCAGAAGCATTGCAATATTGGAAGCGTTTTGTTCGCAATTCGAAGATCTTTCCTATGGTGTTTTTTTTATCTGAATGAATCGGTAGATATGTGTTATATATTTGCTAAATAAAGTTTATTATATAAAAAAGTCATAAATAGTTAAAATTTGAGGGTTTACTTTGTAACTTTTATTTTTTTATGATTTTGGGCCGGCGTGATTTTTTTTACTGTTGGGCCGGTTTTTGCCGTTTGCGGCCCGATGTCGAAACCACTGCGTTTTATACGAGAAATGAGTATATTTAAAACCACTGCAGGCGTTAGTTTTCCGCGCGTTGTTGCGGGGCATTATTCTTTTTTTCCGGGTTTTTTTTTCGGGCTCGTGTTTAATAGTTTGTTTTTTTTCTCATATTAAATGGCAATCGCGTATTAAGTACTTTTGTAATTTTTTTCTTATTTTGTGCCGAGTAGGTTTTTTTTATGTTGCATACGTTTTTTTTTCTTTCCTATTTTGTGTCGAGTAATTTTTTATATGGGCGTATGTGTTTGGCCTCATGTCGCGTATATTTTTTTATATGAATAAATCAGTACTTTTGTAATTTTTTTTGTGGGGTGTTATTTTTATTTATTTATTTTGTGCGGGTTTATTTTTTCGGTCTCATGTTTAGTAGTTTTTTTTATATAGGCGTATGTGTTAGGCCTCATGTCGCGGATATTTTTTGATCTGAATAAATCAGTGCTTTTGTAAAAAAAAAATTCCTATTTTGTGTCGAGCAAATTTTTTTTATAAAGGAAGGGGGGTTTATAAAGTTTTTTTTTTTTTTTGGCCGATGAACAGTAACACCGCCGGGCCGGGCCGATGGGCTACACTGTTCATCGATGAACAGTAGCCCGAACACTGTTCATCGATGAACAGTGATTTGGGCATCTGAAATGGTGACACGTGACATGTCAAATGATAATATATATAAAAATAAGAAGTGCGTGAGAAGTGACTAAAAAACCACACATTTAGATGCACTAAGACTTGACATTAGATGCATTTTATTCATTTGATGCATCATTTTGGTTATCGAACGTTTAAATTAAGCGTAGATGTGTGTAAATTTGATTTTCATGATTTTGGCACATGCAGAGGAACAAAAAACAAGAGAAAAAATAAAATGCATCTAATATACGTATATGCATCTAATTAAAAGCTAGAAAACACATTATGATGCGTTATAATGCATCTAAGATTATAGAGATGCATCTAATTTAATTCGGAACATCTCATATTTACGAGTTTATAGTTAATTTTTTTTTATCCTTCTTATTTTAAGAAAACTTATTATTTGATCCTAACTATATATATATATTATTATATATATTTTATATTAATATATATATATATATATATATATATATATATATTTATATAAATGTGACGAAATAAGTTTATTTTATAAAAAGTTGTAAATAGTTAAAAGTTTGAGGGGTCGTTTTGTAAGTTTTATTTTTTTTCTATTTTTAAATTAACTTCAACATTTATATAAAATTCATAATTATGTCAGAAGCATTGCAATATTGGGCTCGTTTTGTTCGCAATTCCAAGATCTTTCCGATGGTATTTTTTTATCTGAATGAATCAGTAGACGTGTGCTATATATTTGCTAAATAAAGTTTATAATATAAAAAAGTCATAAATAGTTAAAATTTAAGGGTTCATTTTGTAACTTTTATTTTTTTATCATTTTGGGCCGGCGTGATTTTTTTTTAAACTTTTGGGATGGTTTTTGTTTTTTATAACATCGTACGCACGTTTAAAGCGTATCAATATTAGACTCGTTTTGGTCGTAATTTAAAGAGTTGTATTTTTCATTGAAAGCTCGTCATATGTTTGCTACATATTGATAAAGAAAACTTGTATAAAAAAAGTCGTAATTAGTGATCCAGAGGCATTTCTGTCCGTATGTTTTTTTTTAAATTATGTAAAAAAGTCGTGAATAATAAAAACTTGAGGGGCCTTTTTTGTAAAAAAAATTTACAAAAAGTTTTGTGTAAAAAAGTCGTAAATAGTTAAAAGATGAGGGTCCGTTTTGTAGTTTTTTTTTACTTTGGCCAAGATTTTGTGCTATTTTTGGGCTAGCTTTTGACCCAGTATTGTAGCACTGTAGAAACTAATAGTGTTTAAACGGCTGCGTTTTGTACGTAAATGAATATATTTATATATTTTTTATATATAATATTTTATAATATTTATTTATATACATTTATATTTTATATATTATAGATATATATAATATATATATATAATACCATATGCATAAACCCTAAAGGGCCCAAACCCACAATGGGCTTAAGCCAACTAACTTTATAGTCTAATAATATGCATCGCATATTCCCGTATACTCAGGGGGCGCTTGGTTGAAATAGAGGAATGGAAAAGAGAAAGATAATGGTAATGCAAAAGAATGCAATGACTATTCCATTGCATATAATATTGCTAGGTAACGTTGAGTATTAAAAACAATTCTTCCTTTTTATGTCACATGTAACTTGATACAGTTTTTATTAAAAATATTGACGAAACAAACATGATAATTAACATTGTATCATGTTGTATCAAACTCCATCGCTTTTTGAGATCCCAATATCATGAGTATAACAAATCTATGATATAACCAAAAGAGACAAAAATTAAAAAAGAAACAAATAAAAAAAACAGATAAACATTCCTTTTGACGCCATAAATATCGCAATCTAGATTACTGGAGAATTTATCAATATATACAATTGGCAGGATTGTTTCATTATTTTATTGTTAAAAAAACTATTAAAAAATTAATTCGGATTTTATAAACCCGCATCAAAACCGATCC